>JBAMYA010044938.1:0-12082 GCA_037176975.1 Arrhamphus sclerolepis
GTTTGATCGGGAGATTATTCCATTACGCTGCATTATTGACGTCTGCAGTCGGGTGCTCTCATGTTCGCTCTGTTTACATAGCTCTGTTAGCTCAGTTTAGACAACAGGCTGTTGACAGAGTAACGTTAACGTGTGTAGTTGTGTCGAATTGTCTGTACTTGTGAGAGTTCTATGGTACGTTTAACTTACTCTGTCTTTTGCACACAGCAAAACGTAGGATGTAGGCTATAAGGCTAGTTAACCTCAGCATAGCTTCCTGTCACTCATTAACTTAGCGGAAAGTGGAGTTCATAATGTTCACAATGGTATTTTATTGTTGGTTTAACTATGGATAAGGTAATGGATGTTATGTTAATTTATTTTCAGTGATGCTCCTTGTTACATGTTCATTGCTGGATTTATGGAAAAAACATCAACCAATATTGCTCCATAATTATTATAATGGATATAAATAAAGAATACTTAAACTATAACGTAAATTAGAAGTGTAACACCAAAACTGTATTTTTACGCCTATTTTGAATTTTACTCGAATACAAATACAAATACTACCCGCCCCTCAGCAAATGCAAATACAGATACAAACACTGCTACTGCTTTGCACACACCTAATAAGCACTATGTGGTCACACAAATGAGGTTGTACAATAATACCAAAATACCAACTGCAGGAAATATTGTCTGTTGCTCTCCATTTGTCACTAAAGTTACAATGAATCTGTTGAGCTTCTCCTATTAAGGTTAATTCGTGGTTTCACACATCTGCTTGTGGGAAAAGTCTGTTTGAAGTAAAATTTCATCATCTTCATAAGTCTATAGGGTCATTTACAGCTGTGACTCTGCAGCCTGCAGCTCAAGAATTTATTACTGCATGGACTTTACCTTTATTGCAAGTGTGCCGACTATGCATGTACCTGAATTAGCCCCCCCACCCCTGTTGAAAAGGAGCGCACACACACTACAAAAAGAAAACGACAAGCAGAAGAAGGAGAAAAAACATGGACACTGATTTTGAGAAGACACTGTGAGGAGTTGTGCAGTTATCCACACCTCTACAGTTCTTCAAAGAACATGGAATCAAAAATGTCATGAAACTCCTGGTGAGAAATTGTAAAAATGGCACATAGCTGCCGACTGAAGCGTTAAACCGTTGATTGATTAAGGCACAGGCTAAAATGACTCCTGTCTTAAAAACCTTATTTTTCTAGGTACACACTGGTACACACAAGAACTAAGCTCCTTTAGTAGAAGTGACCTTCATTAGGCTTCACTCTCCAACCTCAGCTGGACTGTACACAGTTGGAAATACCATTCAAATACTTTACGTTGTGAAAAACTTGCTCCTCTTACCAGTGTCGAGTGTATTATGTGTCCTGTATAAATTATTGCAGGCCATTATTCAGGCTGTTGTTATGTGTGGCCTTGAAGGGAGGTCTATTATAATCAGACATATTTTATCCTGCCCTGCTGGTTATTGCTATTCATAGTAGTGAGGAGACATGCACACACACACGCACACACACGCACTGAACATGATGAAGGTTATTATGGTAGCTGTATGAAGAACAAGTGATGCTTTCAGATGGGTGACTGACAGGGAAACATATCTTTGTCAACCCCTTGTTGAGGGAGTTTCTGCTCATTTGTTACCTTTCTTGTCATCTCCTCACCTTTCTTTCTCTCTCTCTCTCTCTCTCTCTCTCTGCCGTCATTGTCTGCTCATTTAGATCAACAGCACTCTCATTATCTACTGCCATTTGTTAGAGATCTTGTTATATTATACTGTTGTTCCCACATATTTTTGCCCTTTTGTGTTGTATCCTTCCCTCATTTTACCACCCATCATTCACTTTTCATAGTCTTGTCTTCACTGTGTGGAAAGCGGGGGAACAAACTAACAGGCTTGAGCAGATTTATAATATACTGTGTCTGACAGAAAAAAAAAAGGTCTGATGAGGATTCTGCCCCTGCTGTTCTATTGGCTTCTGTTTCTGATAGCGTTCATTAACTACTCTAAAGAACGATTCACCCTTTAATAAGCATTAACACACACTAGATGAATTCAATAGAACTGAAGTGAAACTGTGACTTGCAAGCTCTGCTCCAAAACTAATAAAAGCATCTTCCAAAAAGAAAAAAGTATTTGATCAGCTCATAAATTTGTATAATTAGTTGATTAGTAGTCATTATTGAAGGTTTAAAGTCAACATATTCACATTCATAGACTGAAGTGTTCTTGCCGCATCCACAGAAACCAAAATGGTTCCTAAGAATTATTTTGAACACTTATTGATTACTTAGTGATAGAATGCAGCATCTGTCTCTTGTCTGTTACAAGTGACCTTCAACCAATCAGATGAACCAGCTGGAATCACACAGAACCAATTAGTGAAAAGAGAACAAGAATTCAAACATCACAAATCTGCTGCTTCCATCTTCCAAGACACCAGGTGGACTTGGCGTTCGTTGAGTGTCCTGGAGCTCTGTTGACTTTGCTGCACGGCTTTGCTATGCTTATTACAAGACTGTTGTATGAAAAACTGCCATAGTAAAAGTTATTAAAATAAAACTGACACTGGGATGCAATGTTCTTTGAGATTCTGACATGTCAGGAACATGCTGTATCCAGGAAAGTCAATCTGTGGTTGTTTCTCGCCGTAAATCACATCAACTTCACAGCCAGGCTGATAACGCACCGCACTTCTTAAATAGTGCTAGACAGAAAAAGTTGCCATTAAGGTTTGTCAGTGAGGTGTATGTTGTATGTACATCTAAAAGCTCAAATCACCCCAACCAGACTATAACTGAGTCGTCTAAAATAATAGTTTCATTTATCCTACAACAAGCATTAGAAGAATAAAAGGCTTTTTTTTCCTTTTTATTATTATCTTAGCAAGTAGCCCATAGCTGAGCTCTCGCAGTTTCCACATTTATGGATTTGGAAGGCATCCAGCAAAATGAGTAACAACTTTTAAACTCTTTTAAACCAGTCCTCTAAAGGAGACACCATCTTAACTTAAAGTCTATTGGCACGAGTCAAACTGGTGCAGATGACTGATACGGCACAAACAGATGAATGAATATGAATGAATATTTGAGTTTATGTCCTCTGGCCTTGGTTTGTTGTAATCTCACTTGAGATTATTGTTATACTTCTTTTTTTCTTTCTTTTGTTGTATATCATTATTTGACATTAGTCACACAAAAAAAGAACCATTCATGCTTTAAGCTAAAGAAGAAAAAAAAATATTTATGTTTAATTTCACCAGCAAATCTTTTGGTTTAACTTCATGAACATGTTTAATTTTTCAGAAGAATTAACATTTAAATTGACTTTGTCATTCTAACTACATTTTATCAAATGTTACTATGCTTTACATAAAGCATAGCTCTGATATATAGCTACACCGTGGGAATAAAAAAAACCCAAAAACATTAAATTGCACAGCATCTCAAAGTTCCCTCTTTCTCATTTCACACACACCTGCACACACACTCCTCCACTCAGACCCACTCAAACCTCACTCGGCCCTCTTTAATTGGACACTTGAGCAGCGCACGGCTGCATCTGGCTCCTGTTGAACACAGCCTGACATTTCAGACTGCTGACCTTTCCAGCCCCACCACAACTAAATAATGATTAGCCCTGGCAACTGTTCCGGCACAGCAGCGTACATGTACACATAACACACACTCACAGGTGCAAACTGCACAAAACAGAACAACAAAAGCACCTGCACTGAAGCCTTTGTCTTTTCACAGTGAGAAAATGGGGTGCAGACATTGATTTGAGAGGCCATTGTCATTCTTTTGGTTTATCGATTAGATTGTCCTTTTCTATATCTGCAGTCAGGACCTAATAATATGTTGTTCTAAATTAACTCTGCTTGCCTCTGTTTAGGTTCTCTTTTCCCTTTATGCACGGTCAGCATACAGTGGAAAAAAGGTCAATCATATTCATAAGATCTGTGCAGATTTGAGAGGATGGTTGTGTCTGTGTGTGTACATTCTCATACATAGACTTCTAGGTCTGTGCACAGAAGCGTGCCACACATCTAAAGCTATGAAGTAGTGTGAAAATAATAGGCAGTTGTCAGATCTCTCGTCTGACTTTCTTCTTTCTCACTCTATCACATCTCTCTATGTATCTCTATTCCCTTGCTGTTTCTGTCAGAGCAGAATAGAAATGTTCCTTATTCTTACAAATATTCTTTGTGTTTCACGCTTTGCTTTCTTCAGACAAAATCCTCATTCATGTCTGTAAGGCCAGAGGTCACAGTTTGCACATTCACAGTTAGACATGTACAGTTTCATTGATTTGTCAGAACAAGCAATAAACTAGTATACATCTACTTTTCATTCAGTTCATTTTATTTTCTTTGATATGTCCATAGCACTTGAGCCATGGAACCTGAAACGAGTCAAACATACAATTAATAAAAAAAATTAAAAAAAAATCTTATTCCCTCTGCAGCCGGACTGAGTATGTTACTATTGAGGCAGCAGACAGGAAACTGCAGGGGGGAGGAGCTGTCCTTCAACATCGCGAAGACAGTGTGCAAGGTGGCCTCATCACGCCTCTCACTTAGAGTAGAAAAAGAAGAGAATGGAATGCCAATGATCTTGCAACATCTTTTCTGACTTGCGCTAACTCAGATAGATGAGTTAGATCAATAACGAATATATGCTGTCCATGCAGATTCAAGCAAACTACACACCGTAACTATTTAGGCTGTTTGAATGGCAACTGCTCCTCTTCCAGACAGGAGAAGGCTGAGGCAGAATGGTGTTTTACATTTGACTGGCACATAATCTGTATGTCTTTACAAACCTAGAGAGTGCTTTATGAATTTGTGTGTGTGAGGATGGGTCATTGTGAGCACTTTTCTAATCCAGTGACCACTCAAGGCACTTTTTCAATGCAACAGCTTTCTTTCACCACCATGCACACTCTCTTACACACACATTAATTAGACTGATTCACTTATTAGACTGAATTATTCCAACAACTCAAATTACATTATAGTTAATGTATATGAGGTCTAAGTGGGATTTAACTCCAGATGTTTTACTGTTTCAATTGTCTTGAAGCAACAGAGGAATGGAGCACAACTGGCCAATTAATTACTTGATAGTCAGTTGACCAAATGCTTTTGAACCCTCAGAAATGGAGGTACTCTGCTTAAAATGCCTGTAATGCCGAGATGGCGATTGCTATACTTTTGACAAATGTCTTATATTGAAGCTGAAAGTCTTCAGTTTGATCACGTCTTAATATTTTTATTTCAAATCCATTGTGATGGTGTATAAAAAAAAAAATCAGCTAAAACTCTCTTGTTGTCCAAATACTGATGGAGGGGAACTGTAGCTGTTTTATTTTTTTATTCCCCCTCTCAACAGCTTTGCAGAGAATAATTAACAGTAAGCTTTTTTTTTAATAATCAGATATGTTTTGATATTTCCCAGCTCCTGTGATAACACCTTCTCTATCCATGTGTTTTATCAATTAGAGGTTAAAGTTAAATTGCTGTAAGGTGGTACCATTTTTATTGAGCAAGTAAGTAGGAGCACATGAACACCAAAACTGATGACTGCCCAGATGTATGTTTTCTTCAGACCATCTGGAAAACCACTTTTTGAAATTGTCTTATCCTTCTCCAAAATTTAAGCATAAGTTATCTTCTCCCACAGAAATAAATAGGGTGCATTAGTCTTCATTTGTCTTCTGCATGTACTCAACAACAGCTAATCATCGTCAGAAGATTTACCTGCAGGTTCAGTTATGGGTAGCTGTTTGGTCAGAACTCTTGCACCTTAAGCGTAAAAGCATCTTCAAACCTGATGAGATGGATTCTCCCGCATGGTTATGATTCAAAAACTCATTTGAGAAGCTCCCCATAAAAAGCAACATGGCACAGCATTGGTTAATACGTGACACTAATATCAACTTAGTTCCCTTTTTTTGGTCTAACATTGTGAATATTGTCGTGTAAATTGTACGTTCAGGGTCATGTAGGGACTGTTGCTTAATCCACCTTTTATCAGAAGAGAGCTGGGGTATAAAATGATATGGCCAGCCAGGCAAACAAACATAGTAATATATCATGTAATTATATGTTTGTTTTTGTGGTGCTCTTGTTTTTAAGAGGATGTATTTCTCTCAGTCCTTGCAAATTACATTACAGTTTCTCGCACCTTGCAAAACCTGTAAAGCCCTTGCTTCATGATACACAGACTCCCTGAATGGTAGCATTTCAGCTTTACTTTGATTAAAATACTTTTTTGCATCAGAACATTAATCTTTTACGTGAAATTGAAGTTCTGTAGACTTCCATTACCTGATTTGTGACTAATTCAACAACACACTTCAAAGTTGAGAAACAAAGCTATAATGGAGCAGTTTTGTGTGCATGCCAGTCTTTAGCAGCCTTTAGCCATGCATTCTGTATTTGTCTAAGATGTTAATTATGTCTCCTTTTAGAAAAAAGAAAGGTCTTTAAATTCTTTTCTAGCTTTTTTCCTCCCTTCCTCTCTCTCTCTCTCTCACTGCAGCAGGGTTGAAAGTTAAAACAAACCTCTCGACCAAATAATATGGAACTTCCTGGTTGCCATCCAAGGCTGACATGCATATTTGAGCCGATAAATCTCTGAGTGACTTGATGAATGCAAGGTTCACTGGCTTTGTAGAGATTCTGAGAGGGTTTTGTTTTTTTTTTTCTCCAAGCACATTTTATTTATTTATTTATTTTTACCTTTCTTTATGGGAGAAAAAAAGAAGACTGTTATTTATTAAGAAAAAAAAATACTATCAGGCTTCTGTGTAAATGAGCAGCTGTGAAAACAACACTTCCTATTACTTATCCTAATTATACCCATTCTTGTTAAATTAGCATATTTTATCTACCTCCTCCTCATTATGGGGAGGCCATGCTTCCATTTTGATGTGGTTAAAAAAAACACACACACGCACACAAACATAAAAGAAAGAGAGAAAGAAATGAAGAGTTGGTGGGAGGAAAGGAGAGGGACACGCTGGCCGCATCATATTGAGCATTTTCCAGTTGCTTTTGTTGAAGGCTTCTCAGCAGCGTAGCTAAATAAGCATCAGCATGCTAATGAATGGATAAGGAGTGTGGTAATTTGCCACACAAAGAACAGAGGACTGTGACAGTTAGAAGCCATAGGGAAAGGAGGAAGCAGGGGGAGGCTTTGGCCAGCACAATACAAAAAATATTTAGAAAATGTTTGTCATCAAACAATTATTTAACACCTGTCTCAAGCCTATATGCCTGATGGTTCTTTTTTTGTCAATCCTATTTTCATAATGCTTAAAGTAAATATTCCCTGTGTTGCAAATGTGGTAATTTCATGCACTGCAAACAGTCAGCCATGTGTTTCATGTTTCTCCACACACAAAAAAAGGAGGCGGAGAGTTGGAGAGCGCGCTTAGCACAGAGGACACTAAAATGACAACTTACTGTAGAAGCACAGACTGTCCGTCCTCTTTCTAAAAGGACGATATGACGGAGGCAGTAAACAGTCTGTGAGCAGGCTGTGGGATCCGAGATTATTTCTTTGTCACCAGCAGACCCACCAGTGTTGCTAAGCACTGCTGTGGAGAAAATCCTCCTAGAGAGGACTGATTGGATTTTTTTTCAAGAAAGCCTTTTGTGTTATAAGCATAGGGACTAGATAATAGTGGTTGATTCTGTTCGGCCTCTCTGGTATGGCTGGAGGATTGATGTTTTGAACTCTGTGTGTGTGTGTCTGCGTGCGTATGAGGGAGGGTGATGATCTGTCTTAACGGCCATAATGATTTGCAACCTTTTACATCATTTCTGCCTTTAGGATGTTAATTATCAGAAAGTCTGAGCAACCTTAACATGAATCTTTTCTACATATAAAACTTTACCAGAAGCTAAATCTGTAAAATAAATGCTGCCACTCCGTTGCATCCATGAAATGTTCCAGACTGGTAGTTCTCCAGTGCAAATGTTTATATGCTGCAGTGAAAACACCTCGTTGCCTTGGTCTGGTTGTCAGCCTTTTTCTTGGTCCGTACCTCGATATCTCAGTGTGGAGCATGTGTACCCAGTTGATACATATGTAAATATTGTTATGTATGAGTAAGAAAACCATGGCTGTGTGGTGGAAAAAATGGAAAACATTTCAAGCAGGGGGAGAAGTAAAATTCAGAGGAAAAAAGTCAGAAATTGTGCCATTGCGAACTCAGAATTTCCAATTGTATAAATTCATAAGTTTGGGATAAACTTGAGATAAAGTAGTGTGTGTTTTATTCTGCGGTAAAAGAATCTCATCATTTCACCACTATAATATTTACCACCACCCCAGGTATTCACAAGCACATACTTATACAGTGTAGCTATGTTTATAAAGACACTGATGAGTGTCTCTTCAAAGTTTGAATTATGAATTAGGGCCAAAGTCAAGAGTATTTTCTTGTTGCTAAAGTATAATCAAATGTATTTGTATGAGTTGTGATCCAGATGGGTTTCCTCACCAATGGTTCATCCCAGAACACAAAGAATTGGCAGAAAAAAAATAACCCCTTATTGAAATACTGCGGATTGATGTAGATTTTTTAGACACAACGGCTGCACCAACTCTCCGTGTTAAGCTCAGAATCAGTCTTCACCTTGATCAACTGGACAGTAAGCTGCAGCTGTGAGTTTATGGAGGGATTTAAAATTGGAGACCTTGTCTGTCCTTGACTACAGTGAGTGGTCAAATAAAGGCCATTAACTGTCAAATCACTTTGCCCCTCAACATGCTCCTGCCGCTCACATCTGATCCACACCCCATCCACACAGGTCCCCCATCCCCCTAGCGAGCAGTGAGCTGCTGGTTGGCCCAGGTTTTATCTGCTATTATCTGTCGGATGCTGTACACCTGTGAGCCTGGCTGGCCCTCCTCATGATGGGTCGCTGGAGCTGCTATTTCAATCCCAGTGGCTCCCTGCTGTCAGCAACAAGCAGCCATAAGAAGATCTGCGGGTTCCTCTGTCTCTGTCTGACACCTGCCCTGGAGGACAGGGTAAGAGAAGCACAAGGAAGACGAAGAAGAGGGGGAAAAATACCATTAAGATGAGCTGTATTCCCACATACCAAAGCCTGCCCACCAGTCATGTGCTGCTGCTCACCTGGCTGACAGATAAGTGGAGATTAGAGCAGGGAAGACGGTGGAAAATGTATTAGAGGGCTAAAAAAAAAAAAAAAAGTGTCTGAAACCTGGGGACAGCCTTGATACTTTTAGGCTTTCTTGTGTCATATCTGACATTTGATGCGGACGCAGAAAGGGCACAGTGACAGACAGTCCACCTGGCTTTCATGCAGATGCAGTTTTTCCTATATTTTTTGCTTGTTTGTTCCATGTTCAACTGTATAAATTACAGATTTTTGAGTTTCCTATCTAGTTAGCAAAGAATAACAGTCTGGTGACACTGGCAAAATCAATACAGGTCTGCAGCAGGAGGTAAAGCAGCCCTAATGAACTGAATTGACTGGTGCTGAAATATGATCAGTATTTCTCTGGTGGTCATTATGTTCCTTATGAAGAAGATCAATGTCTCTGGGGCGGATCACTGAGTATACGCAGCATGATGGCAGGGCCAGCACTGATACCATTCTAAATAGTTAATGAAGGGTTTATTCACAATAAGGTTTGCCACTGTGTGTGTTTGTGTCTCTTTCTTTCCTCTCTATTTCAGTCAAAGGTCTGTTTTCAGGCCTGCAGCATTTATAACCAATGTGCTTGTATGAGGCAGAGCTGTTCATTTCATGGCCTATCACTTTTTAAATTGCTGAATGCCTTTTTCATGGTTGATTAGGAATTCATGCAGAACTAATTAAGAGGCATAATAAGAGAAAGTCTGGTGAGATGCCTCCAACCAAAATAGGAATACGGACAGTAAACACTTGTGATTGATCGTAATGGTATGTTGACCATAAAAGGCTTATATGCCTCTCTGAGTCCATCATCTTGGAACCAGACAGCCATGTCTTCATGTTGATATGTGTTACCCTGAACTTGGAGCATCAATCCGGAAAGTTCCCTGCATGATCCCCCGGCCTGGTTTTGTCTCTCTGCTGGGTCTGTTATCTGTATGCTGCTGCACAGGCTTCCTGCCTGTCATGCCAATAATCATCACACACACACCTGTACCAGCATCTGTCCATCCTGGAGACTAGCACAAGAGCTGTCTTTAAAATGATTCACAACACAGCATAAACTTCCTTTAGATACATCCAAGTACTATAAGCATTTTTAGAGCATTTCAAGACCTTATCCTCTACCACTTACCCTATATTTGGATCATCTTAGATACAATAATTAACACATTCAAAGGCATAAAGGGGTTGTTAACTCCAACTGTCTAGCCGTCTGTCTGTCTGTGGGAACACTTTATGATTCCAGGCGCAACGCTGCAATGATGACGTGTTCACCCGCAGTCTAATTCCATCATCAGCATCATTACTGCTATTATCCCATGTCTCTCTTTAATGTGAGCTAATGGATGACCAATAAAGATAGATGAGCCTGGCAGTGTGGAGCTAATAGGCAGGACATGATGTCTGGCTACTGTCCTGACTTGGGCGTTTAACTGATAAACATCCCCATCAGATAAAGCAGCTAAAATGTTATCTGTAGTTTATATTATTATTATTATTATTTTAAACAGCTGCATCATTAGCTGATTAGCATTTCAAGAGTTTAGTTTACAGAATTAAAGCAGTTTTTCTTTTAGCTGGACTAATTATTAAAAAATGAGCAGTTTGGATTTATTAAATAAAAAGCAGCAGTGAATTAAGTTTTAAAAATTGCTGAAAAGTGCATATTGCATCTAACCAAAATTTTAAGGTTTGTTTTTGTTTTTTTATTTTGAATGTAAAAGAGAATTATTATTATTATTATTATTATTATTATCATATTATCATATCATTATTATTATATAATTATTTCGTTAAAATGCGGCTATGCCTTTTCCTTATTGGTAAATTTGTATCTTCATAATTGTATGTATAGTAAGAGAAGTTTCATACATACTTTATTTTTGATACCTTGATACCTTATTATTGTTATTTGTAATTATTAAACTATATGTTTGTTGATCTCCAATTCAAAACTTGCTCTTACTAATCTGAATAAATGTAATCATAATAATATTGTTTTCCTTCCTTCCACTTTTATCTCTAAATGTTGCACAGCCCATTCATCCATCCATCCATCCATCCATCCATCCATCCATCTTCCTCCGCTTATCTGGAATCGGGTCGCGGGGGCAGCAACCTGAGCAGGGATGCCCAGACTTCCCTCTCCCCAGACATTTCCTCTTCCGGTAGGATCCCAAGGCGTTCCCTGGCTAGCCGAGCAACATAGTCGCCCCAGCGTGTCCTGGGTCTTCCTCTGGGTCTCCTCCCGGCAGGACATGCCAGGAACACCTCCCGAGGGAGGCGCCCAGGGGGCATCCGATGCAGAAGCCTGAGCCACCTCAGCTGGCTTCTCTCGATGTGGAGGAGCAGCGGCTCTACTCCGAGCTCCTCTCGGGTGACAGGACCGGTAGTCCTCCTCCATGGCCTCCCCGAACTTTTCCCAAACCTGAGTTTTTGCTTCTGCGACTGCTCGAGCTGCTGTCCGCTTGGCCTGTTGGTACCTGTCAGCTGCCTCAGGAGTCCCCCGAACCAATCAGGCTCAATAGGACTCCTTCTTCAGCTTGACAGCATCCCTTACCTCCGGCGTCCACCACCGGGTTCGGGGATTGCCGCCATGGCAGGCACCAGAGACCTTACGGCCACAGCTTCAAGCAGCCACATCCACATTAGAAGTGGAGAATATGGTCTACTCGGACTCAATATCTCCAACTTCCCTCGGGATCTGGTCAAAGCTCTCCCGGAAGTGGGAGTTGAAGACCTCCCTGACAGGGGATTCCACCAGGCGTTCCCAGTAGACCCTCACGATACGCTTGGGTCTGCCAAGTCTGTCTGGCTTCCTCCCCCACCAGTGGATCCAACTCACCACCAGGTGGTGATCGGTTGACAGCTCAGCCCCTCTCTTCACCCGAGTG
>JBAMYA010044939.1:0-12082 GCA_037176975.1 Arrhamphus sclerolepis
GCTGGAGCCTATCCCAGCTCACATTGGGCGAAAGGCAGGGGTACACCCTGGACAGGTCGCCAGTCCATCACAGGGCCGAATTAACAACATGAAATTGCAAATAATTTGGAAATTAATATCAGCCAAACTGTTTCCAATTTACAATAAATAAATAAATAAATTTATGTGGCACTTTTCTCAGACATCAGTCACAAAGTGCTTCACAATAAAATGGAAATAAGATGTAAAACAAAATATGCTTAAGCCAAGAAACGATCGGTGTAACAAGTGGTCAGCAGCTCTTTGTCTAGCTAAAATACTTGGAGGAATAAAAATGTCTCAAGAGTCTTTTTGAAAGCATCAACAAAGACAGGGGTTATACGAACTCTTCTATTTGTGTGGGTGGGAGGCCTTGCAGCAATGTGCCTGAAATAAATAAATCTGTTTTAGGAAGCTACATTTATCAACATAACAAGATTAAACCTCCATTCAGAGTTTGCTGTTGAGTCCTGTTACCTCCATCAGGTGTGACGTGATGACCTCTCTCCCACTCCAGAGACAAGATGGTCATCTGGTGCAGAGGTCTGGAGAAGCCTGTTCCAGGGGGTCCTGGCTTATTTTCAATCATTTGCACAGGCTCTGGCCAGGCTCCGGCTGCCGCTGTAAATGAATGGTATCGAAAGCGAAGTCTCAGGTGTGGAAAAGTTTTGACCGTGCGCATAATGAAAACAATGAGCCAGTGGGTTACGTGAAATGCAAAAGATGCCACATGTATAAATGATACATTCATGACTGAAGGCAAAAGAGCTGTGTGCATGCACACTTTTGATTAATGCCGGACTTAGGCTTTTAAAAAGCTGTCAATCAAAATTTAACAGTTGGGATGGCCAAATTCGGTTGAGCATGGGCCGGGTGTGGCCCAACCATATACTGGGGCAACAGTCAGTAAAGGCCACTAGAGGCAAAACGAATGCCTTAAAAAAAAGAAAATTAAAAGCAGAAATACAATGTGTGTGTGTGTGTTTAGTAGTAGTAGTAGTAGTAAAAGTAGTTGTAGTAGTACACTGAGGAACACTGTTTGGAAAAATGGCAAGTGGCTGCTTTGAATGTCAAATTTCTGTAAAGACAAAGGTCTTTGTGACATTTCCTTTTCAGAGCCGTGACCTCTGAGTCACCCTTCAGTCTCTCTGGATGTCCTCTATCACAGATGAAACTCTCAGCTGCTCATGGCTGCTTCATTTTACCGTGAAAGACGCCTCACAGCTCCTGTCTTCGCACCTTCTCAGAGGATGTTTTGTTTGTTTCGGTTTCATTCTTTGTTTTCTTTGTTTTTTTTTAAAAGTTGGAATCTTAGTTCTTTTCTCACTAGTTCTCGGTTAAAACGTCTCCTCTCAAGTCAGTTAGTAACACACACCAGCGGCTTGAAACCGCTTGAAAACGGCCTCATCTGACTCATCACTGCCAGGCTTCTGAAGTCATAGCAGAATGTGCTGGAATCATATCAGCTGACATCATCTCTTACAAAAAGATTTTTACCCAGAAATGATGAGCATAGAACAAGCACACTCAGACTTTCTGCAGGACTGCGGGGAATCCAAGAGCTACCAGTCTGCTCTTTATTTTATTTCTAACTTGCTGAGTATTTCCTCCTTGGGTAACTTCATTTACACGCAGGAAAGTCAAACAGTCATTGCATTTAATTTGATGCTTATTCAGTTGCAAACAGTATGGATTTATTGTTTTTTTGTCTCGTCATCATTTTTTTTTTCATTATTATGCAACAATTCCAAAAAAAGCTGAGATAGTGAAGTTTTAACTATTTCATGATGCTATTATTCCTTCTCTAAACAAACTTTAAGCGCTCTGAAGTTTCTGTATACTGCCAAGATACCAAGTAATGAAACCCTCCAGTAAGTATCTTGTCTCATTCTTTTAATAAATATGCTTTAAGCAGTGTAACATTTTAGGGTCCCTTATTGCACTTTTCAATTTTAAAAATTCTCTACACACTCCTTATTGGGGACAAGTCCTGCCTTTGTAAAGTGTTCATAATGAGACATCCATGGTAACATGTCAAAATAAATAATAACATGCCTACAAGTCATTACTTAAATAAAATTATTGTTCTGTTTAGAGGTCTGCAACCCGACCCGTGCCAGAACCCAGCGTGCTGTTTTTAAATACATAATTCAGGCTTCTGTCGGGGTTCAGGCCCTCTCTGTATACTTACTATTTTATTTTATTTTATTGGTCCTATTGAAGCGCTGGTCAAATCTACATGACAAAACACAACAGCTGTTAGCAAACAGCGAGTAAATGCAGCGAGGAAAAAAGTGAGAAAGATCCAGCTGAGCGTCAGAGATGATTTGATTTCAATGTACTTATTTATTCATTTATCTTAATTTGTTACTTAGATGTCCTAGAAGGTTTTTTTTGCTGTTGATTCAAATTTTCCTATAACCTCTGTGTGTGGTTTGCTAGAGGGCTGTTTTAGTCAGTTTTATATTGGATCTTATGTTCATACCATACGATCTTTATTTATAAAGCACTTTCACACAACCATAGTTGAAACAAAGTGCTGAACATGAGGAGTAAGACATAAAAACAAAATTAAGCTCAGGTCAGCTGATCAGCTGATCCATGTCAAAAGCAAAAACACACTCATAGTATTTACAGATATCCCAATTCTCCCGGACGTTTCAGGAGATTCCTGCATTTAGGTAGCGGGACTCAGTGCTATGAAGATTTTGAAAACCGCCTGGAAGATCTCCATGATATTATGCTCATCCAGAAATGATTTGAGTTGAGCACAAAGAGCCTTTTCCATGATTTTTTAAAGGAATGGTAGTTTGGATATTGGTCTATAATTGGCCAACAGAGGGATCGAGACCAGGTTTCCTAATTAATGGTTGCACTACTGCGTGTTTAAAATCCACAGGAACCACACCAGAAGACAGACTGGTGTTAATCATGGAAAAAAAACTGAGTGACTGACTTGTACTTAGAAAAACCTCTTTAAAAAGCTTAGGAGGAACAGCATCATGGGGGTGAACCTGAAGGCTTAATGTGGTTTACCACCTTCTCTAATACTGGTATGGTCACTGGTTCAAACTGATCAAAAACAGCAGAACAAGAAAGAAGAACTGAAGGGTCAGAGGCAGGAGCTGAGATCAGAGCCCTTGAGGTGGCTACCTTATCAATAAAAAGGTTCAGGAAATTTTTCACATAACAGAAGAAGGTCTCAAGCTGGTGGTTTGGGAGGCATCTAGAAGAGAACCAATGGTTTTAAATAACTAATACCGTTGGGTTATGACGGTTTGATAGAATAATGTTAGACAGGTGTCTCTTTTAACTGCGCTCTGGTAATGACACCAGCAGTCCTTTTAAAATATTCAGACACCTGCAGCTTGTCCTTGTTCCAACTGTGTTCAGCTTTTCGGCATTCCTGTCGGACTGCACGAGTTCTGTCATTAAACCAAGGCTCAGTTTAGCTTTGAAGTGCTTGAGTTTAAATGGAGCTACAGAGTCCAGGATGGTTTGGCAGGAGGAGTTTTAGCTTCAGCACAAGAAAAGCCAACCTCAAATAATACAGACATATGGTCAGAAAACGCATTTTCACAGATCATCCAGGTTGAACACAGACAAAACCATGAGACAGAATGAGATCTAATTTGTGTCCAAGTTTGTGCGTGAAACCAGACACAGACTGTAGAAAGTTAAAAGTGTCAATAAGGCTTCAAATTCATTCACTAGTGGCTTATCAGGACCACATGGATATTAAAATCTCCAATAATGAGAATGCAGTCGTAAACAGGCATGATTACAGCTAAAAAAGTTAGTAAAATCACTTATAAAATCCTTATTGTATTTGGGGGGTTGGTAGATGACAAAAAAAACCCAAACAGAATCGTCTCAAAGCTGGAGAATGAAGAAGGAAAACACTGTTTACACTGGTATTCGTTTTTGTAAATAGTCACTCTCCTCCTCCGTGTGGGACCACAGCCCGGTGAAGGTAAATTACATTATCAGTGGGGGCAAAGTTTTCTGTCCACCATGATCGAAAACCACTTGATTTTTGACAGAAAATCGGAGATCCAAGACTGTTTGGTGATCATACACCAGCAGAGACTTGATCTGTTGAGAGTCTAGAATTACAACCAGCAAACAAAAGTGACAGAGGTAGACGGCCAGCCACACACCGGCGCCATCTTTCCAGCCCCTGTTTCAGTTCACACTGGAGTCATGCAAAACATGGTGCATTTAAAGCAGCTGGATGTGTGACACTGAGTTTATTGATCTGGGAATCAAAAATAAAACCAGAATCTCTCCAGCTGATATGTGCATATGTGCACATGTACCCGGTGTTGCCTCTTCTGTTGGTTGTTCTAAAAGTCGCTAGTCGACATCATCTAATTTGCATCATTATTCAAAAGCATGTAAGTTGATAACTCTGCTGTCAGCATTGGGTTTTGAATCCAGTCCATTCGGGTTTATAGTTGGGTCCAAGCCTCTACATCATGAACAGTTTGCGGCTCGGGGATTATTTTTTCAAGCCTCTGCAGACCACTAAAGTGGATAATTGAGTGGATAGTTTTATATAAGTTCTACTACGTCCTGGATAATTTTTGTATACTGCCATTTTGTCTTTTAGTTGTTGATCTTTAAGGTAAACTGTATCCTCGTGGCATTATAAATGTTTGAGCAACATTCATATTTAATTTGTTCTGTATTGTTCATTATTCATTAGGATTTTGAAATAGAGGATTTTGAACTATTTGAAACGAAACTAATTAAATATAGGACCACATCATTATGTTTCCTCCTGTTCAGTACATTAGTCTTCAGTCACAACGACAAATATCAGTGTCAGGGACAAAGAAATAGCTTTATTTGGAAATAGACTGTGCAAGAAGAAAGAGGTGAATTATGAAACAATATATGTTTAGGTGACATTTCATTTTTAGCAACTGTATTGATGGATACATTTGCAAACATCTGAACTAGTTTAGACCTATTTTTTAAATTAAAAAATGGATACCCTGAAGACTTCAGAGAGAAAAAGTAGGTAAGGAAAAGAAAGTGAGCCAGATAACACGCTCTGATAAATGCTCTTGAAATAATGATTTAATGCATGAAGCCAATGTAGTTGCAATGAAAACATTTCAGGGGGCGCCATGCACGCACATTCCTATCCACAGCCCTGAGGACTAAGCCTCCCTGGTGACGTCTCTGGGCCTCATCCACCACAATCCCTAAGAGAATGTTACGGAAACCCCGTCTTGAATGCCAAAGCAAGCTCAAACAACCACTGTTTACCATCCGGACCACAGCGTCACAGTTGTTATCACGTTAAGTCCTCTCAGGGACTCTCTACAAGGATAGATTCATCTGATTGGCTCCCCAAGGCTTTCAGGCATAATTAATTAATTAGCTACAACAGAGGGTCGCTAGAAAAATAGCTGTAAAAATTTAAACTTGCCAGCGGTACATCAAGATTTTGTAGGCTAGCACACAACTTCATTTCCTTCCAAAATAAATAAATAAATAAATAAAATGGAATATTGTTCCATGTCGGCATAATAAACCTTTCCTTGTGTCTTGGTTTGTCCCAAATTCCCCAGAGACACACCCTCTGGACAAGGTTGACATACGGATTCTTGTTTGCACAGTAAAATTAAACAACATTTGTGAATATAGCTTTTTCCCCACAGCAAACCATTGTCCATTTTTCATGTAACTCCTCACTACCTGGCTTGAAATTCAGAAATGGATCCCTGAGTCTGGTTCTGCTGGTGGTGTCTTTGTGTTAAAAGGGAGCTCTTCCTCCACTAGTGCTTGCCGCCTCATGTGTGCTCAGGATGGCGGACTAAATCAAAGATCTGTTGGTTCCCTTGACTTGGCTACTCATTCTGAACTGGCATTTTCATAGAAGCTATTAGAGTAAATTAGCCTATATTGAGTTGGATTTTAATTGGACAGAAGTGGACTGTATTTATGTGGGCTTAAATTTAGCTTGGATACTTTCTCTGTAGAGCGCCATAAAATGACATTTCTTGTGAAATGACGCCATATGAATAAAATGAATTGAATTGAACAAATGAAATAAAGATGACAAGACAAAACTTAAAATATCTTGGGTTCAACTGTCTAATGAATTAAAAGCCAAAGTAAAGCTAAGAATCTCTCTTTTTTTGCACTTTACAAGCTGTTAAATGATTACAACTGTTATGGTTTAAACTTGTGCAATAGTACATTTTCAACCAAAATCTTTAAACCAAAATTATTAAAGCAAAGTGAGCCGCTCGAAACTCCAAACAGCAGTTGTTGATGTAGATCAGACAAAATGCAGCTGTAGATCACTTCCCTTCAAGTTTAAAAATTCTCAAGGAAGACCCTGTGCATTAAAATGTGACTGGATGGCTCTTGACTGACTGTTAGTATGTGACGAACCGGGAGTGAGAATGGGTAACACTTGCAGTACATTTTCTATTTTGAGTCAATCAATACGTGCGATCACACTTACAAGAAGGGTCACATGCAGGACACCCTGAGTACCCGGATGGTGGAAAAATAATATTCAAAAGGAACATATCTCACTCTCAACGGACAGCTTCTATCAGTGGAGCACATGTCATTGGCGTTAAAGCAGCACTGGCGAAGCAGCAACATACTGCTTCAGGCTTCAGACGTATGGTCATAATCTGTAACTGAAACAGCAACATTGACTAAATCATCATAAGAGTAGAACAAATTATTTTCCTCGGGATGATAGCAGATCAAAAGTAGATTTAGTTTTCTTGTTAGAACTACTAAAATCTAGCCTAGAACATAGCCCTGGAAGCAAATTTAAATTGGCTTAGCTAGGTACCCTCTGTTGAACCCCTTTAATTATGCTCAAAAGTCTTGTGGAGTCACTCAGATCAATCTATCCTTGTAGAGCAATTCTGGATGGGTTTAACAAAATGACAAAATAGGTGATGTTTAGTAGTCTGGATGGCAGGGGCGGCTGGTACATAGTGGGCAATAGCGCATCGCCCTACTTAAGCAACATGAAAAAAAGAGAGAAAAAAGTGTTTATTTTGCCAGTCTAAGTTTTAATATTATGTCCAATCAGCAGCCTGAATATCACTGTGACATTCAGCAGGCTGAATGACACTTACCAACCAGAAGCCCCGCCCCCTTGGGGCAATTTCAGTCAGATTGAAAATCGCCCCAGGTGATCTCCTAGACTTACATGTTGAGATTTTTTTTTTTTTTAAATTTTGGACCCTACAATTCATTTCTTTGGGTTCCAGGAGGGCTTGCCCCAATGTGGTTTCGTCATATGCGCTGATGCGTGGTCGGGCAATACGTACAGCGCGGGAAAAAGAAAATTACATACAGCATGCGCACACAGTTGGGAGGCTGCAAGAAGCCAGATCGACATCGCAGCCATGGCTAGCAACTGCAACTCCAACTCCATCACTTATTTGAAGGAGTTACCATTGAGTTCCCAAAATAATGTGACAACAACAAATTGGCTATTAAAGAATTGGGACCGCCCACACCAATTTTAAAAATCAAGCAAATGGCAACAAAAGCAGGGAAAACATACAGTCAAGGATTTTCCACATACTGGTACCAGTGGAAAACATGGCTAGCATCATTTTGATCAGTGCTGAAGTTGATTAAGAAGTTTATGGGAAAAAAAAAAGTAGAAAAAAATACTGATGTATTGCAGTTTGTTTGGATGTATACATTTTTGGCTTGAGGGTACAGAGTGTGACTTTTTTTGTAGATAGTACTAGGGTTAAACAATGCAATGTAACACTGTAAAGTTAGCTATCTGACTTTTATTTATTATTATTTTACCCATTAGTCATCATTGCAGCATTTGCCCCCCCTGAAAAATTTGCCAGGAGCCGCCCCTGCTGGATGGTAAGTAAGATGGCTGCAGCAGAGGAACTGCAGTTGCTTGAACTGACTTTGTCATCGACAGTCAAAGTTCTGTACTTCTGTGACAATGTCTTAGGGATTGTGATGGATGAGGCCCATTTCAGTTACAAATGACAAGGCACATCTGGTAAACTACTATTCAAGAATTAATCTGAACATGATTACGAATATCTGTTTAATGTTAGCTGTAGCCAGGTGTGTTACATACGGAGTGTTTAGGCACTCCGGTTATTCTCAAATACTCCTTTCAAAAATGGCAACAACCATTGGGCTCCATTTGCATTACATCTCTCTCCATCTAACTCTTCCCCACAACAATCCTCTGTTGATTTACTATATTTGCATTGCTCTGAATATGTCACCTTGTTCATTGCTCTGATTGGTGGGAGTGTTAACCCGCTGCAGAGGCAGTTTGAGAAGTAACCATTGGCACCAGCCCCTTGTGGTTGATTTTCAGACCCTACATCATATTTCCAGGAGCGGGCCTAATCTATCAGGCTAACCACAACTATTTATTTTGGGATAATTGGTCATAATTTTGGGATATCTGTGGATCAGTGCATTGTTGTACTAACTGGACAGCTGGCAGATCAGTTAGAATGGACAACACTTTGAACACCACATTGTACTGCTCCCCCCTCCAGTAGTGTATGGGCGCAAAAATCAAAGTGCTGTTATATATATATAGTGAATATATACAAGAAGAGCTGTAGTGTGTTTGTGTGAATGGGCAAATGAGAAAAAAAAGATAAAAAGCTGTGAGTGATCTCTCTTGGAGGAATTCTGTCATGCTGGTTTAGTGGTAACTGCAGGAAATGTTCACTGAGTCATCTACTGTGTCATGGGGATTACAAATGAACCAGTTCCTGTAACTACTGTAAGTAATTGGAAATGACGCTTGGGAGGTACTATGAAGAATGTATGACTTCTGGAAACAGGAGACGTTAGCGCTCACTTTAACTACTCAAACAAAGCACAACAGGGACTTGGAGCAGTAAGAGGTGATTCAAAAAGAGACAATGTGCTGATTAAGATGACCTGTGTTTTACGTTTAGAAGTCCATGCATTCCTATGAGAACCGCTGTAATCTCTGACATTATGCAAAAACTCTGGTATTTTTAGGAGTGTTTGTCTCTCGCGCCAAGAGAATGCGCTAGCAAGCAAGCTAGCACAGCACACACAACTGTCAGGATTTTAATAAACTTCTGTCAGCTGTTTGATTATGTAGTGAAATTATATAGGATACAATAAATAGTTTTCTCTCATGGCAGCAACCACCTTCACCATCGAGCCAACCCTTCTGTAAAGAACCATAACTTCTTTGCATTAAATATCAGGGGGTATGTTCAGTGTCTTATATAGATTGAAATAAGACAAGTGAAAATGAGGTCTGATCAGAACATAGTTGAGGGACACTTTTGGCCTACTTTCACCACTGGACGCAGTTGTGGTGAGTAAGAGTGTACTAAAAAAAAACATCTAAAACAGACGAATGACATGGCACGATGGCAGTGCCCTTTTATGACCTAAAAAGTAATTTATTGATAAAGGCAATGATAAAACCTTACAAGGTGAATGTACTTATTTAATTTCTTTTGTGGCAATTTTATCTTAAGTCATACAAGAAAACATTAAATGATAATACAAGCATTTAAAGAAAGCGCGCGGGCAGCAGAGAAAAAGCGGGCGAAGGATTTCAAGTACTTGGAGACAACAGTCCAGAGCAACAAGATGGTGGTGAGACTTGTAATGGTGTATGGTGTAGAGAGCATGGACCTGAGGCAAAGACAGGAGGCAGAGTTGGAGGTTGTCTCTTTGGTAGTAAAGAGGATGGACAGGATCAGGAATGAGGACATCGGAGGGACAGTACATGTTAGATGTTTTGGAGGGAAAGTCAGAGACCAGACTGAGATGGTCTGGACGTGTACAGAGGAGGGACATTGGAGAAACCTGTAGAAGGATGATGAGGTTGGAACTGCCAGACAGGAGGTCTAGAGGAAGACCAAAAAGGAGATTTATGGATGTAGAGAAAAAGGAGGTAAAGTTAGCTGGCATGAGAGAAGAGGGTGCAGAGGACAGGGTTAGATGGAGGCAGATGATTTGCTGTGGCGACCCCTGAAGAGACCAGCGAAAAGGAGAAGAAGGAGAAGAAAGGCTGCAGACCAGGAATAGTTCACAGATGCCTGGCATTTAACATCGAACATCCCGTGGGTAGACCACTTTATTGCTCCCTGACGTGCCGTAATAATTGATGCATTTTACATATTGAACCATGGACGTGAGGCTCCTTTTCTGTGCTTCTATGCAAACACAGTATTGTTTATTTTCAGATACCTCTGTGACTTGAGTATGAATGATTACAACCCCCACCCCCACCTCAGGATCTCACCATGAACCTGCCACACGTGTGAAAAAGAAAGAGAGCAGTGACAACTAAAACGTCCATGTCTGTTGTCTCAAATGAATTTTAAATCAGCCTTCTTGAGGTTCGAAGCATCCGCCTTAATCCCTCATTATAATTTTGTTCACAGAATCCAGAGTTCAGTGCAGGAGTGCGGATGAGCAGCTAAAACCCTCACTCATCTTCCTGTAGACATTATATAAACACAGCAGGCTTCTCTTTGGTTGGGCTGACTCATTTTCACTGACCGAGCTCATCATTACACCCAGTAAATCCATTTACATACATTAGAAATAACAATAATAAAGGTGGCCCAACAGCCCTGTGTCTTCTGAACCTTTGACCTCAGCTGTGAAATGACATTTGTCTGAACATAATGATACTAGAAATGAAACGATAAGAAAAAAAACAAAAACTCTCATTTTAAAACAAGACCAAGGTGGACAGGTTTGGTTGTAACGCGCTGTGCCATGTTAGGAGGGGCAGTCAAGCATGGCAGTGGAGGGCTGATTATATGGGCTTGTGTTGCAGCTGCAGCCCCTGGAAACCATCATGAAATCCTCTGAAAACCAGAGACTGTCTGTCTGACAGCTAAAGCTGAGCTGAAATCATGTCGTAACAGGACACGGTCCCAAATACAACAGCAAATATACAGCAGAATGTTTGGAAGACAAACAAAACAAATGAAAGTACTGTAACAGACCAGTCAAAGTGCAAATGTCACAATGTTCTCAGCCACTAAGTATGTTTCTGGTATGATGCTTTCACATCAGATCACAGTAGCTGCTAGCCCTTCTTGTTGGCATGTTTTATTGATGTGGTTTCTTTTACCTGCCTGACGTGCTGAGCCTTTTACTGCTGCTGGTTGCTTTTTGTTTTGTTTTGTGTTTTTACTCACTAATGAAGTGACCTTATGCTTGTGTGATTTTTATTTAATTTATCAGGTAAAAAAATGTTACATTTGCAGGACAGAGGTAAGTGGGGGGGCAACAACCACAGGCTGAAATAAAACTGAGTAGCATACCCACGTTCCATTGCTGAAAAAACAAACAATCTAAACGTGACCAAGTAGAATCAGGAAAAAATAAACAACTAAATGATCTATTCTATAAAAGCAGGATGATGTCTCAGAAAGGCCTTATTTTCTGTGATTATTTGCACTTAACAGAAGGATGTTGTAAAAAGTTGCAAATAAACCACTGAAAACACTGGTACCACAAAGACCCACCAGGTACCAGGGAGGAGAGAGAGGGGCCCTGACCAGATGGAAAGTCTCCAGCTCGTTTCGAGGATATGCTGCTTCTTTTCAGGTCTGACTGCAGGGCGAAGTTCTGCCATTTATCTGCCTCTTCTGGTGCCTCATCAGCTCAAACGCTCCCACCGGGGTCTCAGTGAGAGCGACACAACTGGGATCCTCAAACAAACCACAGTGCACTGCTCTGGAGCAACATTCAGTTTATATTTCCAAGAATAGATGCAGTAACCACCATGTAAAATAAATCTGGTGACGTCTGAAGGAATCTCAGATCCCTCCAGTTACGTAAAAGCACAAGGGAACCAGGGGGCATGGATGAGAAGCTGAGGAAAGGAAAACACCAGTTCAGTCCAGATATGTTGGTTTTCCCGCACGATCAAAAGACCTCACTTTGAGAACCTCCGATTCCATTTATGAGCCTCCTCTTCCTTTTTGTGTGTGTGTGTGTGTGTGTGTGTGCTTTTTAAAGGTCAATTTCTTCAGCTATGTTCAGATGGCTTGGAAAGCTTTGC
>JBAMYA010044940.1:0-12082 GCA_037176975.1 Arrhamphus sclerolepis
AACATATAGGATGAATGAGTGAAAGAATGTGAAAAATTGAAAAAAAAGGGTGTGTGTGTGTGTGTGTGTGTGTGTGTGTGTGTGTGTGTGTGTGTGTGTGTGTGATACTGTGCTTGCAGCAGTGAGAGAAAGCTGCTTGTGTTGTAAAAGCCCTTTGAGTGGTCCCTAGACTAGAAAGGCAGTTAGCAGTTCATTTTACTTTGATGGCTGTTCACATTTACTTCTGTTGGATAAAAAAGTGGAGTGGCTTTGTTTAAACACAAGACAAATGAGTCAGAGAGACAACAGAAATATTATGGAATTTTAGACAAGAAAGTAATAAAGATAGGGCAGTCATATACAGTTACTTCTAAAAGATTGTTAGAGCCACTAAGATGACTGCAGAACTGTTGATAAAACCTTGATTAACAGGCAAAACCCATCATTCACTGGGTTTCCTGCATCACTGCACATCATTTTGGATGTCCTCTGTTGACACTAGTCTGCTTCTTGCCCTGCCTATATCATATCCTCAATTTCTCTGTTTTTTGCTGTGTGTTTATCATATTATTTTCTTTTGTTTTTGTTGGCACTGCCTTCTGGAAATCAAAGTAGAATTTAGAGAAACCAGAAAAATCATTGGGATCTAAGGGGAAAAGAATTTGGATTGTTGACCAAGGTATTGTCTAGAAAGCTTTTGTGTTTAGAAAAATAAATAAGCAAATACATACATAAATAAATTGCTTTTTTCATTTATCTTTTTAATGGTAAAGAAAATTGATCCCTCAGCATCTTCATCTCTTATTTGTTTATAGAAATCATATCCCCCAGTTTAGAACAAAAGAATTGTGAACTGAATTTAAAGTTTTATGCAACACAGCAAAGAGCAAAATAGCTACTTGGAAATAATTAATTTGTTGGGAGTTCTGTAGGTTTCTGTTTTTTTGTTTTGTTTTCTTAAACGTGTCCTATCTGGCATTGTGGCACTCAGAATTTAGGTCTGAGTGTCATGCTTCACTTGATATATAAATGAAACTTTATTAGAATTTGCTTTGGGTTTGTTTCAAATTTAATGGACAGAGACGCGAAAAAAAAAAAAAATGAGAAAAGAAAGAGAAGTGGGAAAAAAGTTTAAAGGGAAAGAAGGAGATAGGAGTAGAGAGTAGAAAGGAGAGAGAGGCGTAGAGAGGACACAAGTCAACACCCTTGTAGTCTGCTTCTAGACCTGCAGAGAGAGAAGAAAACCAAAACCCAAAAACCACCACAACAAACAAAATATACACATATAATACTAACAGTTATAACATTATTGAAAAGTACACGGTACCAGATGTATTCAGTGGCGACTGCAATCCAACTGGGTGTGTACCTGACAAACACCTGAATATAAACACCTGTGTGTGTATTTGTGTGTGAGCGTGCTGAGTCTGTAAGGTTTCTCTGTAAGAACGTTCAATAGTGGGTGTGGAGACTCACAGATTCTTCCCCCAGGACATGAGGAAGACCAGAGCCGCAGACACCCAGGGGGCCCCCAAACCTGGAGCCCCAGGAGTACCCCAACAGGGACAACCACACACTCCCATGATATTTTGACCAAAGCATAACCTATATGCGTTTTTATGTTGTAATGTGGGAACTACCATTAAGGCAGGGGTAATGTATTCTATAAATTAAGGCAAAATCAGTTGTCACACAAAAATTATACCAGTGTCAAAAGTTTACAACTGGATACCTTTTCAGAGATACCATAGACGCCCAGGTCCAGATTCTGTTACCTTTCTAATCCAGTTGAAGTACTACCCAGACTCTGATTTAATGGTTAGGATGACATAGATTTTGTTATGAGCTGTGGTTTTGGAGCAGCAGCTTCTTTCATGTGGGAGCTGAGGTTAGGTGAAGCCCATTTAGTCCAACACTGTACCCATTCATACGGTCACGACTTAAGAATGATGAATGAGCAGAAGCAAAGCTGCACTGTTGCATTTTGAGATATGGCAAAAGGCTTGGCAAAGTTGAAGAGATGACGTGATAAATTATTATTATTATTATTATTGTTATTATTATTTTTAAATTTTGATGGCTGCTTAGTGATGAAAAGAAAAACAATAAAAGTTAATATAAATGCAGAATTTATCAGCACAAAACCTGCTAGTAAAGACAAAAAGCCTAATCATTTACGTAGCCGTGTTCAGTTGCCTAACGTCTGTCAAGGCGAATAATTTTGTTTTCTTTTGGAAAAGGGCCAAGTGATGGAAGCACCATCAGAGCACTCAGAGAACAGTGACTGATGAGACCCTAGCCTCATATATCTGATGGTTTGACAGAATCGTTTAGAGTCATCTGAGGAATTTGTTGGAAAAAGGACTTTCAAAAAATACTTGGAAGATGATTGAATAAATAATCTCTTTGTCACTGTTTATCATGAACAAAATGTCAAGGAATCAGATTAAAGATGGAGAGCTGATTTGTAAATCAAACACCTTCCAACATTAGCTGGGAGAGGAATGGAAACAACTCATAAATGGAAAAAAAAGGTTTCAATATCGTAGTTTGATCTTCCTTCTATTTCATATTTACTGTAGCTGATGACATAGCAGCAGGTGTGTTAAGTGTTTATGAACTGACATTACACCTGACAACCATCAAGCTAACCACTTTACCTCAGCTGCAAGCCAACTGAAGCCGGCAGTGACTTGTTTTTTTGTCCATCTTGCAAGAGGAGGATGCTCCACAGGGTTGTCAGGGCTGCAGAGAAAACAATCGGCCGTCCTCTCCTCACCCTGGAACAAATCTACACCACCCACTGTCGCAAAAAAAGCAATAGACATTACACATGACTCATCACGCCCAGGTCATTGTCTTATCCAGCTGCTCCCCTTTTTCTCTTCCTGAAAATGTGCAATATGTCCTGGGACAAAATACTTTTTTTTTGTTGTTCTTTTTGATTATTTATGTCTTCTATTCCTGTCTTTTTTTTCCTTTCATACCTCACACTCTCGACTGCACCTTCAGAAAATGTGACAGTGACAATAAAGATTTATCTTTCCATGTTTTAACAAGAGATAAAAAAAAGAAAAAAGGGAAACAATTGTTTATCTCTGTCATTATTTACAAAGGGAACTTTAAAACTAGAACAGGGTCAGTAGTCTGACGTAGATTCCTAAGTTAATGCAATACAGTCGCTAACTTTGACTTAGACCTAGCTCAGAATCGCTTTCAACGCTCTGAATACGAACTTTGCTTTTCAAAGCAGTCTCTGGGGCTCAGTGCCAGCTTTTGCCAAAGCTAGGCAGCAGTGGACCCAGGTGCAAGAAAATTTGGTCTACCTACCCCCACCTGCCCACTTCACTTAGCAGGACTGCCTGAATTTTTGCTTGGATGAGGTTCCCTGTAGGGTCGAAAAGGACTATGTGAGCAGGGACAGCTGAGCGGCTTTGTTGCATTTTCAGTCGTATGATATCTCAATCAGTGCTGTCAGCTAGGGACAAAACAGATTGAAAATCATGCCTTGTGAGAGAGGCAAGGGTAATGCAGATAGACTCATAAAGTGCAAGGTGGCTACTCCAAATCAGCAGAGCAACAGGAAAAATCATGTTGAAAGAGCTGAACCAATCAGCCTGCTGTGGGACTGTGGCGCGTGTCCCTCTAAGCCATGTAAAAATCTTTAAAGTGAAGCAATTGCACAACAGTACCTGTCTTGTGCTCAGCACACTGTTTGCCTTTAAGAGACCTCAGACTTGACTTATCCAAGAGCTGTACTCTACAGCCTCTCTTTGTTCTCTCTTGCTGCCTCGTTCCTGCTCTTTCATGGTAATACCTCCTCCATCACGCCCTTAGCTGGATCAGCTTGAAAACACGTCCCTCCTACCATGTCGGTTTACATTCAAAACGTTACTTCCTTTTTTTCCTTCTTCTCCTTTGAAGAATATGTACATACATGAAATCGTACACTAAAACTTAAAATTATCATTTAGTTCACACAATACCATGCTTTATGATGGCATGTCTTTGTCAGGTTTAAATTTCACCACACTTACTTCGTGCATGTGTGTGTGGATGGTGTAGAAGGAGATCAGAGAGCATCTATGTGTGTGTGTGTGTGTGTGTGTACCTGAGTGCAGGGGTGGCGACAGCTTGTCTTAAAGGAATTGAAAGATTTTCTGGATCAGATGACAGCTACTGTACAACTGTCATAAACCTCCGTATTCGCGCACCAGGTTCCATCCACCTGATGCTGACAGGTGTTCAGTCTCATATCCATGCAAACACACACCTGGGAGAACACTCAGACTTCATCCACCCCTACTTCCTCAGTCTTCCCTCTCTCTTCCTGTACTCACAGCCATTTCCTCACTACAGTCATCTTTTCTCCCCCCTTCATCCTCACCATCAGCTTGTTTTTCTTAGTCTACCTCCTTCTCTTTTCAAAACTGATTTCCTTACACACATATTTCCCTCCAACTTCTTATCTCCTCCATTCCTGACTACCTTATAAATAACCCTTTATAATATCATAAAAGGTTCTCAAGCAGCACTGTAAATTATCACTAACCAGATTGTGCCAGCTCCACACAAAATAAATCTTTCTTAAACATAGTAGTTATATTTTCTTATCATATTATAATAGCCCTAAGTGAGATTTATCCATCTGCCTTCATCCTGAAATATATTCAAATTGGAAGCCATTGCAGGCGCGAAAAACTATCCCCCATACAGTACTATTCTGGCACAGACGCAGGCAGGTGAAAGCAAAAGGAGAAACAGAAGTAATGAGGGGGAACATAGATGGGACAGACTGATAAAAGTAGCACTCTGGGGATGAGGTGGTCTGATGGAGGAGAAAGTCTACGCACTGAACTGAGAGACAAAACAGACAAAGAGAGAAAGAAATGGAAAACGAAGAGAAAGATCCCCTCTGAGAAAACAAGGAAAGTAGAGCTAAAAGATTATTGTTATTTTTTTATTTTTTTGTAAGTGCAGAATAAATGATGTATGGATGATCTTTTAGACTTCCCATTCATTCATTTGCTTTTTTTTCTTTTTTGATAAAAAATATAATACTTCTCAACTTGAAAGTAAAAGAGCATAAGTACATGCATCACATTTATGGAATATGAGGGTTTTTTTAAGCTTTTTTGTTGCTTTTATTACTTTAATATACTAAAAACAACACAGAGCATATATTTTATATAATATTTAATTTGAGTTAAATAATTTGTAATCATGAGATTGAAGTAATGTGCTGGTTTGGAAGTGTGGAGCT
The DNA here is from genome assembly GCA_037176975.1 of Arrhamphus sclerolepis. Taxonomy (NCBI): domain Eukaryota; kingdom Metazoa; phylum Chordata; class Actinopteri; order Beloniformes; family Hemiramphidae; genus Arrhamphus; species Arrhamphus sclerolepis. The sequence continues at coordinate 5,243 of JBAMYA010044940.1, forward strand.
GTGGCACATTCCTGCAGAGAACCATGTGTCTAGTTGCTTTTGTGACTTATTGTAAAAGACCTCTGCATTCCCATTAGAGCTCCTGAATGCAGCTTAGCTTTAACAGCGTCTCCCATAAATCCCTCAGCAGTCACAGTACAAAAAGCATTAAACATTACTAGAATGAGTAAGCAGAGACTGACTCGTAGCTCTCCTCCCGAGGACCTAATTATGAGAGCACTGAGTAATCGGTGCTAAAATATCACCATACTATTAGTGGGTTTATGTTCAAAAATCACACAGGAGAAATAGAAATAAGACTACCTCCTGTCAGAAACTGTAGCTAGTCCCTGTAGCTCGTGTATATATTTTATGAGATAATAAAAAAAAAAGCTGTTCATAAATCTAAAGCAGCTCACAAGGATGAAAGGAACAGAAAATGGAGGGCAAAAAGAGAGGACAGAAACAGACGGAGTAAGGATGATCCCAGAAGTCATGTGATGAGCATTGTGCAGTTACAGCAGTAATCAATATCCAGCGGAAACTGCTCAGCAAGACCAGGGGTTTAGGAACATAAATGAGATGGGAGGATGAAGAACAGGGTAAGTAATGTAGATGTGGTCGCTGGGTGAGCAGATTTTCTCCGCTCTCGCTTTTTTCAAAAATAGTTTTTCATCTTAATTCAGTTCTAGTGCATCATCTCCTCTTTTTTCATCCTCTCACTTTTGTCTGATTCTTCCTCCAGTCTGTGATTTCTCTGTGCCCTCTGTCCAAAAGAAAAGTGATAGCATTCATTTAGCCAACTCTGAGATGCTATATTGCATCAAATGGGTGCCCTGCAGCACATAGTTGTTTAACACAGTGGTTGTGGATGCCAGACGTAGAACCTTGGTGCGCCTCTTGTCCCCAGGCTGCTGTGAAGCGCCACTCTAACTGCTGCCACGGAAACTGTGAAGCATATAAAAATACAAACTCTAGCAACAAAATGAAATAAATATTTTTATTTTTAAAAACTACCAAAACCTGTTATACACAGTACATCTAGTAAGCTGATGTCCGAACAGAAAGTGTAAATCCATATTGCTTTGAATAATACTGAGATGCAGAAACTCTTTGGACAAGTTTGTCCCTTTAATTTAAAGTACATTCAGGCTTTTAACACAAGCTTTTAAAAGTAGACTAGTGAGCCAGTAAGTGGCACTTTTCTCTTTCTGAAACACTTGACTTAGACGTCAAGACAAAACTTGAACACAAACCTTTTAGCTTTCAGAGCTGATATTATGACCACGCTAATAGAGCGGGGCGTGAAAAACGTACTGAAAAACAATGTAAATGGTCATTTACTGTAATTTAACTGCAGTCTTAGAGCGACAGACAATATAATATTGAATGTGATTGAATTATGTATACATAGCACTGAGAACTATATTAATATGATGTCCTCTAAATGCACCAGACTGTGATACAGGCGTGAAAGCCCACATCATGCAGAAATAACGCAGGGTCACATCAACCCCCATGCACACACACACACACACACGAACACACATTTACCCTGGATTTAAAATTAAAGCAGTGCGCTTCCTTCAACCAAGGAAGTTACTCATGTTGCATGCTGAGTAGAATGAAAGTGTGTGGGGGTGCAAGTGTGAAAAAATGTGTGAGGTGATGGCTGTGTCCTCCTTAAGTGTGTTTGAATGTGTGCGTTATCCAGTGGCTGCTTGCTGGGGTGTCAATTCAAGAGTTGTGTCTGAGTCAGATTTCTTTTTTTTTTTCACTTCTCAGGTATAACACGTTGAATATTGAACAATTAAGAGAGAAGAACAAAACAGTGTGTCATATAAATACTGATATAATCAAAGGATCTCTTGTCTTGCTTGTTAGGATCAGTCACATCAGTGCACTCACCTTTGTTTGCTCTCTCTGCATTGCAGCATTTTCTGATGAGAGTTTGTCTTGCTCGGGGATAGTGGCAGGACTGCTCGGAGGAAACACTTTCAGCGGCATATTCGGTGATTAGTAATGTTCTCAAAATGCGTTTACTTCCCTTCCTTTTTTTACAGCATGTGTCGTCAGTACTCGAAGAGCTTTGCTTGCATATTTTTACGTCTTTCTCTGGAGGTGGAGAGGCAGTGAAAAGCAGCCTTGAGTCAGATGGCAGATTGGCAATATTGCAAGATGGATAACTCACTGTTCCCTGGCAGGCAGCGGAGGTGGTCATTGTAATTTCATTGGAACAGAGATGAGGTGTTTGTTGATAAGTCATTTGATTCTTTAGCTGAGGATTAAATTTGTATTATTATATTTTATTTTATTTTTTCTGAATATGGATGGTGCTTATGTGTAGGTGACAGAGATGAAGAATAACCAGGTTGAAAGAAAATAGAAACAGGAAACACAACTTGCAGTCACACATTGTTCTTTTCTCTGTGACTCACCGTAAACTAGAATATTTTAAAGGTCAAGAATTAGCCAACAATAGTCATCATTCTTGACCAAAATTTGTTATTTTTGATTTCCTGGAAGCATTTGCTCAGAGTTGGGAGGCCAGAATGGAATCCAGGACAAACGTATTTATTTAAACACGCCGTAGATGCATGAGTGAATTCTTTGAATGCATAAAAACACATTTACCTACATGACATGTTTTGTCAGTGAGTGGGAAGGTGGGGTTGTATCATAAAAATATCATGTAAAGCCCATCTATTATTTAGGCAGCCTGGCGTGGGTGTGTATCTTCTGAGCAGAGTGGACGACGAGGCTCGTCTGGCAGGTCTGATGCATCTCACACATGCAGCCACGTTCACTCCCTAAAACACACATGCACAAAACACACACGGCAGCTTCAGTGGCTCAGTGGGAGAGCTGACAGCTTGACTTTCTGACTAATGACTTTTCTGCTGTTTCCTGCCTTGCTCTTTCTCTTTCATTCACTCTCAGCCAGGTGTGAGAGTAAATCAGGCCTTTGCTATTCTCAAGTGAAGGTTTATCCTGTTAAGCTGTGTACACGCACCTTTAAAACCCAACCACTGACTGTTAAAGTAAGTAGACACGTGTTACTGGTAGACACATTGATCCACTATCATGTGTGCAAAACAGTGAAATTAGGATCCAGTCAGAATAAAAGGAAAATATTACAATATGAGCGTAAAACTTGCATGTGAAACAATATGAAAGAAAAAAAGAAATCCATTAAAGATGTTATCTGTGTTAAAATTGTATGATTTTTAAATAAATGAATGACGTTTTTGCCTTTTTTTGTAGTGAATTAATATTTTCCCTGGTATTTGTCAGGGGACTTTAGCTGTTGGCATCAAAAGGATTTCTAATGCTATTTTTATTTTTATTTTTTCCATGCATTCATGTGCTCAGTCATGTGCAGTGCACTCATTAGAATACTCACCAGAAGGGTCCTAAGCCTGTGACATTTGCTTTTCTAATTTCAAGTTCCTTGTAATTACAATAAATTTAAAATGTAAGCAGATTGTGCAGTTTCAGACATTCTGGCTGAGGAAAAGAGCACATCTAAGCTAAATCCGTCACATATGCCTGACGTGGTTTAATGTTAAATGTGCCTGATATGATGATTTATATGGCAAAGAAGTGTACCAGAAGCCAAGAGAGAAGATCTTTAAGCTCTCCATCACAAAATACGCAGTTGGCAGATTTGACAAGGCTTATGTCAATGGAACTAACTGGAGGGGGATAGAACGCAAGTAAGGGAATTACCACAAGTCTGTAGAATTCCTTTGGTGCAGTAGGAATATGGATGTCAAATTTCATTGCAATCCACCAAATAATTATTTTAGTTGTGGCCAACACATTCGACAGACCAGCACTTCAATTGCTGAAGAACCTTCCACTGGGATTCCTACGATCGGACAGCAACATTTATAATTAGGAAGCAATTGACAAGTTTCCTATAATTCATTTCAATCAGCCTCTTTGTCTCAGCAAAAGTATTGATCTTGGTACTAGATGGCCTGAGGAACTCAAAGTAAAGATTAGATCAGCTTTCCTTCTTTTTGTATTGATTTTTGAAGGATCTTTTTACCAAGCTAATTTAATTACTCCTCATAAAAATATCAGCTTTGTCAGTGTTTACAGAAAAAAAGATATTGAGGAGTTGTTAATCAGGGTCATAGTAACCAGTAGGTGCCACTGAGGAGGCACCAAAGTAGTTTAGTAGTTTTCTGACTGTTTTATAAGAGTTGAATCACTGGTGGGCATCCAAATAAATTTACATTAAATTACGCTGAGGGTTTGAATATTAGAACTTATTCATTGCCTGTCTGATCTTTGCTGCAGCAAAAATCGATTTATTCTTTTATTTGAAAATGTGAAACAACTTTTATTTCATATTTTGTTATAAAACCACTGTAAAGTTTCAGAGTTTGTAATAAGGAGATAAAATGTTCAACACATTTCCCTGGAGAAACCAAAGACTTCAGATGCAACCAGTTGTCTCTTTTAAAAACCTCAGGAATTTTTCAACCGTAGTCTGCTGTGTTACAAAGTTATTTTTTGGACCTCAGAGAGTTGCTTTTATTAGTTCCGTTTAATTGTGTGTTATATGAAGTCAGTTTTACTAGCTTCCCTGTGCTAACACCTTGTGTGTTCATAGGATCATTTTAATGGGACATGTTGCTGCACATTGAGGACTCACTGGTCGCAGTATTAAATTGTAACAATGTGCCAGTGATAGAAAAGGGAGGGGACAAGAGGAAAGGGGAGTTGAAAACAAGATAAGGATAGAAGACAGAGAAATTGGAAGCAGTTATGGATGAGAGGATGTGAAAGAAACTGGAGTGGCCTCAACAAAATGAGAAAAAAGAAGAGTATGACACTGTACAAGGGCCATAGTGGGATGTGGAGTCTGTATTCATGAAGACCCGAGAAAATTATATCCTGTTTACACCCAAATTAGTATGTTTAATTCTGCTTGATTGTTATTTTTGTTGTTGTAGATTTACTTGTTTGCTTTTATTTCTCCAGTAATTTCAGAAACAAAGCAATTTGCGATCGCGTTTGCAATGTACAAGTCAAATTGTTGTTTCACAGTCAGTCCTGCTACCAACACGGGAACTTAACTTTACACACTTTGTGGGGTGTAATGTCCCAAATTTCCACTGAGCCTGGTGGTCTGACAAAAAAAAAAAAAAAAAGTATTTGATTTGGCTTTGACTAGAAGATTCATTTGTATACAGCAGGTCTGACAGTGAGCAGTCAGCGCTGCAGGTTGGTGATGTTATCACCTTTGGGATACTCAGTGAGACTGTGCTGTCGGTAAATATGTTTTTCAAAATTTATTTTGGGGCTGTGCTCTCTCCGTTGGCTTTGAGCAGGGGATACAAATGTTTGCCCAACTACAGGATGTTATGTGGGCATCACTAATTGGAGATAAAGATGAAAAGTACCTTAGGAACCACAAAATCATTAGAACTGAGTAGGTCTATGGTCACACTTCCAAGTCACAAGTCAGATATCTTCTGCATATTCATCATTTATCGAGATTGCATCATGATAAATTTGATGACAATATGAACCACATGAAGTGTGTTTTATCTTACTCAAACCATATGGGGAACTTTGAATAGCCATTTTACATAGTTTGTAATGCAACACAAAGAACATCTTCCATAGTTACAGAAGTGGCAGGTTCAAAGGATGGTTTTGACACCACCCTCCATTTCCATATCCATCCCCCATCAGTTCTACATGTGTGAGTTACCATAGTAACAATATGGACGAGGGGAACATCAGCATGTTGGACCCGATCACTTCCATTATATAATATCTGTCAATCAGTTAGTTTAGATTCTTTTTGTTTACTTGGCTTTTAATTTCACAACCAACTGCTAGAAAGCAGTTCAGGTTCTTTTCTGCAGCGCCGATTTTCCTTTTGCTTACTTCCTATATGTAGCTCAGACATAGCAATGGAGGAAACAATGTTTTCTTTTTTTTGTTTTAATTTTTAATTATCATTTTTTTTACATTTTAAAGACATTGCGGAAAATTATCGTTCTTTCTGACATGAAGACGAAGAAGATGTAGCAAAGAGAAATATGAAGACGAACAAATTGACCAATCACATTTCTAGCAGTGCGCTTGTTCAAATTTTGTGCGTTGATTTGCTTTTTAAATAATCATATATATTTATTCCCTTCTCTAATACATGATCTTTATACTCTTCTGGTCTTTTCTTTTTTTTAAATGTACAGTTTTTGTTTTGCCGTCCACTTGAAAACCAGTCCACAAATGTTCATTTCTGCTTCCGAACTTCCTTGGCACCACTTAACAGTGGAGTAGAAAAAGAGACTAGTGCGGCAGTAGTAGGCCTGTTACCTGATTCTGCAGCCTAACAGGTTAGTTAAATTTCTATCAAACCAACCGCTTCAGTCTCAATGATTCATACTTGAGCTATTACTGCTAAAAGTGGTCACTCAGCTGTCTGGGGCTGGCTGCTTGTGGAGCCAAATCAGTGCATTCCCGTGTTTCCAACTGGTAATATTTGTGCAAGCTGCAGTTCAAAGGAGCCACTTTGGCTCTCTTATATCATTGCATTTGCCTATTGACTTTGTAATTGCAGCTCTTGAAAGCTTGTGAGATGCCATATGATTTGTTTTTGATAAGTTGTCTCTTATGTAATGCTGGTGGCAGAGTTGGGCTGATTAAAGGACAGTTCGAGTGCCTGATAATTGTGGGCAAAGGGCAGATTTGTGGGTGAGGGTATCATGGTGTCTTTCCTTGTAACAACTTTGACAGGCTAAGCTTTTTGACAAAATGAAAATTCATGAAAATGTTTCATGAATCAGTGGTGCACATTAAAAAATAATACACAGTTCCGACTATGATAACAGC
>JBAMYA010044941.1:0-37032 GCA_037176975.1 Arrhamphus sclerolepis
TGAAGTTTTTTAACTTAATTTGAAGTTTAATTTAAACTTTAATTTAACCCCCCACCCCCACACACACACACACACATAGAGAGAGAGTAAACGGATGAATATATAAATCATTAAAGCCTGCAGTGCTGTTCAGTCATACATATGGGCATTTTTTCTTATTTTAAAAGAATAGATATACTGAAAGTGTTAATTACTAAAGAAGCCTGAAGTCAGAGGCCTTAGAACTACTGTTTTTTTCACCAGCTTTGTAGTAATTCACTCATGACTTGTGACCTATTTTATTTGCAATATTTAAATCAGTATGATACCAACATATTTTAAAGGAGCTGTAATGCTGTACAGCCTCATTTGGACTTTAAACTATGAAACTCATTCACTGGCAATCTGATTTAAATTTTAACTCGCCTCTCAGTTTCAGGTAATTTAGTCAACATTTGAAATGTGGCTGTGCAGATTATAGTTCTGTACTTAAACATGTAATTCATCATATGATTAATTGGACAGGATGGCACAATAAAACCAGGAAAACAGAAGCCTTTCCACTTCACAGAAACTGCTGATTCATCCTTGTTTATCTATGTTTTTATTATAATCATCCACATTGCGTGTGGGATTGGGTTGCGAACTCCCACTTTATCTGTGCTTAGCAAACCAACCTGCTGACCTCCTATCTCCCCTCCTCTCTGTCATTTCTGCAGCAGGATGCAGCAAACCAGACCAGTCCTCTGAGATGTTACTGAGCGACAACAATGGGCCAGAGAAGGAAATTCACCCGATGAGGCAAATGAGCTGTATGCCTGTCTCTGAAAACCACAGCAGCTACGCCAACTGACTGCGCCATGCCACTCCTGGTGTTCTGATCCTCCTCCCTGACCTCTGCACCTTCCTTTGGTCATATCAAAGTCACAGCTTCCCTTGCAACTCTCTGGCAGTTCAGCATGGCAACACCATTCCTGTGGAAGCTGTCGTCTCAGAAGCTTGGCTTCTTCCTGGTCAGCTTTGGGTTCATCTGGGGCATGATGCTGTTGCATTTCACCATCCAGCAGCGAGCCAGCCATGAGAACAGTGCTGTGCTGCGGCAGCAGATCCTAGATCTGAGCAAGCGCTATATTAAAGCCCTGGCTGAGGAGAACCAAAGCGTCATGGATGGACCTTATGTGGGTACTATGACAGCTTATGGTGAGTACTTAGCTTTCAAAAATTGGTTCATATTATATAATTAATATGTTGAAAGTGACATCACCTTTTAGCAAAAGTTGATAAATTTCCTTGCTGTCTTCATGAAGTGTTTGTGACATGCTTTGGTCAAATCACTACATAGGGACAGTTTTTTGTTTTTTTTTAAAGAAAGAAAGAGGAAACAAAATTAAAGGTTTACAACCATATTTTTACTCCTCTGGTCAGTTTCAGGAGGTGGAGCCAGGCATTCGTCCTCACTCCACGCCCCCTCCCTTTTCTGTTTGTGCTTCTTCTAACATTGGTGCTACAGTTTTTTGCCACCCATTTCCTATGTACAGCAAAGACAGCATGATATTAACTTTAGTGGGGATAAAGTGGAATAATTCCACTCTGATCTGTACCCTGTAAATCTCCAAGGCTCAGTGAATGAGAATTTTGTAAACCTAGGTTGGCATAAACAAAACTAAAAATGTTGTGTGATGTTGGAGTTTTTGAGTTGAATTTTTCTTTCACAGAAGAAATGCTCTCAAGCGGAGAAAATGGTCTTTTCTTTGCTTTCATATGTCCCTTTTTAAAGGGAGCAGGGGTGATTATTAAACACTGAATTCAGGATTTTAGTCAAACCCAGGTTGTTTTCTTCTTTGTCATGTATACTTTAAACCACATGAGCATCTTCAGCACAATTACTCTGCCCACACTGTAGAAAATGTTGCATTAATTTGTCGCTGACTTGCTGAAAGAGACAAGCAAATGACTTTGCTCTCTCTGCATACATATTAACATCATTAATATTAATTCATTCTGCATATATATTGATAATATTAAAATTTATTACTTCTCCATATATATGAATTGATGTCTGGCTTCATGGATCCTTAGCCATGTGGACATAAAGCAGTGCAGTACCTTTTAACGCTTACTCAGAATCAACCAGTCACCACAACCAACATTACAGGTTGGATCACAATCGGTGTTGGTGTTTTGGAAATATCATGCCAAACTCCATTCCAACACGATCAATCCTGACCAGCCAGTTTGGTTTCATTTGATGATGATTAGAAAACTGTGTTTGTTTATTTTCCTTTACTAAGGCAATCATATAAATAAAGTGGCAACCCTCCTCAAAGATGTTCATTACCTCCCTCTCCTTTTACATCTTCTTTAAATTGGATTTAATGGTTCCACTTGACTGCCTCCAGAGCAGGCACAATAGAAGCTATGTTGAAGAAAACCCACCCTGGAAGAATTAACGCTGATGCAGCTGCATTAGAGTATAAAACTGTAATAGCACAGGTACAGAAGACGCATCAATAAGTTATTGGTGCCATTAATAGACCTGTGTGGCTCGATTGGAGGCTTCATTAGAAAGCTGAGATTGGAATTGATTGTTCTCTAATTCCCAGGGAACAACAGGATACAGTAAAGCTGTTAGAGATTAAATCCACTCCCAGGGAAACTAAAGAAGATACAGGAGCATGTAAAGAAAAAGAGGAGTGTCGGCTTAGAGATTTTTGTTGCGCTCATGCTAACGTACATGCAAAATATGTTCAACCTTCAATGGGCTGTCTGGAGTTCCAACACACTCCAACTTGTTCAGCATATTTACATTCAGAATTTAATGCAAATGTGTTATTTTGAATAGCTTTAAGAGAATGCAAGGTGTTATATGGAGTAAAAAACAGTGTGTTGTGTAGTTCATTCACATGGGATTGCCATTTAAATCTTTAAATAAAATTAATTGTTAATTAATTAAAATCAAATACATTTTAGGTAAAGTAATCAAGCACTAACCAGAATTCTCAGGGAACACTTTATTGTCCATTTTAATTTCTTCCCTTTATGATGGATTGATTATTAACTCTGCTGCAGGTGTCTGCTGACCGACTGTCCAATATTGGAGAAAATCCATTTCAAGGCCTTGATTAGAAAGCAAGACAACATGATGCTTTGTGCTTTCTGCCTTTGCCCTGATCCGATTTGTACTGACTTAAAAGGAAACAGAGTATCCTCTTTTCCTACACACAAATGACTCATTGAATCAATGGGAATTTAATATTTTAAATCCCACAAGCTGATTTGGGGAATTTGTTTGGTTCATTTGTGGGGATAATTATTTGGGGAAAAAAAAGGAAAAAAAAGACAGTAATGTGGGTTTATAGTTAATACAAGAGTTCACCACTCATCCCGTTAGTGCCACAAGTGTACCATCCACATCTCTCCACCTCCCTTAATGTGCTATTATCATTTGGTTGTATGGCAGCACAGTCATTGCACAGGGGGACAAGCTGGGGTATCATTCACAACATCAAGGATGCTTTGGGAACATACTTGTACATTTATTCAGGTGATCACAGATGATAACGTGCATTGTTTGCATGCAGGTCATAGTTGTAGAACAGCTCAGCTGTTAATTTTAGCTTCATGACAATCCCGTTTAGCACCTCTCATGAACATGAATAGGGGGAGCCTATCTTTTATTTTATTTTTTGTCTTTTATGGTCATTCCAGTAACTTTCCAACGCCGCTGCTTCAAAATGTCTTGCATGGGGTTTCTGTCTGATGACACTATGTTGATCTTGGGCCAAATCAGACAAACACTTTCTGTTCTCATGAATCAGACTGGTGTGTGTTGTCAGGTTTCATTGAAGTCACGCCCATCTCTTTGACGTGATGAAAACTGGCTTGTCAAATACATGATGGTGCAGGAAAGAGTGGAGCTTGTATGTGATACATAAAAAGGCAGTTGTCATGTGAGGAGAACAAGCATCAGCCACTCTGTTAAAATATAGAAGTGTTTATGGAAAAAAAGTCCACATACACAGAGAGAGAGAGAGGTTTTGATAGGTGAAAAATAGAAGGCTCATTATATGTCTTTTCTTTGTTATCTGTACAGTAGCTAGAGTTACATTTTATAACATTTGTGTGTAAATGCCAACGCAATTGCTACTGGTTAAAAATATCAGACAGATCCATAGTAAATTAGTCCAAAGAATGGCATGCTTTAAATTTTGTCAACGCCTTGCTATTCCACCTTATTGTCAGCAATCTTCTGTGTCCTGTGCAGACATGTTCTGAGGACTGTTCTGAAGTCTCAATAGCTGATTGTGCAAAGGAGGATGCTTTATAAAATGAAAAATATCATGGGAAAACCCTGAGCATCCTCAACACAACACAGCAATTTAGCCGCAGTGTTTTCTGTGAGAGGCTTCAGAGAACTACAGGAGATTCATGCCTCTGTAAGCCTCTGACTGGAGACGCTGTTTCTGGATCACTGTGTTGTGTAGAAGATGTTGAGGGTTGCATCAGTTTTGCATCTCCAGTCCAGTCTGTTGTCCAAGTGAACACTGCAATATCTATACTCCTTCACCACCTCCACTTCTTGTCCCACTATTGAAATGATACACAGTCAACCATGCTTCCTTTTTGTTCACATTTAAGACTATATTATTTTTCCCACACCATGCCACAAAGTGGTCCACCAGTTCTTTGTGCTTAGTCTCTTTTCCATTACTGATACACCCCACAACTGCAGAGTGATCTGAGTATTTCTGCAGATGATAGGACTCTGACTTGTACTGGAAGTCTGAGGTGAAGAGGTATGGATGAGAGTGTGGTACTTCTGTGCAGCTGAACACCTGGTCAGACACAGAACCATTGAGTCTCATAAACTGTGGTCTGTTTGTCAGGTAGTCAGTAATCGAGGTGATTGTGTAGGCATCCACCTGTATCTTCTGGGGTTTTTCCACATAGTAAAGCAGGATGGATGGTGTGAAATGCACTGGAGAAAGTAAAGATTACGATCCTCATCTGCTTAATCCAGATGACTCTGGGTTTGTTGAAGCAGGTGTATGATTTCTTCTCAAATCTCACGATGATAAGCAAAATTACAGTGGGTCTGGGAAGGTACTTGTTTGCTTATTCAGGTTGACCAATAAAAGTCTCTCCAAGAATTTCATGATTTAGGATGTTAGGGCTACAGGTCTGTAGTCATTTGAAGTGGTTGGATGAGATATTTTTTACTGCCGGAACCAGGCAGGTGGTCCTCCACAGCACTAAAACGTTCTCCTCGCTCAGGGAGAGGTTGAAGAGATTCAGTAGAATCCCACATATAACCAACTTAATGACTCTTTGAAGAGACTTAGAAAACGAATGTTACTGCAACATATCATTTCCCTCCCAATTTTCAAATATGACTTGTTTTCCTTATATCATGCAGACCTACTCCGTAGTATTTAGAATTTTGAAAGTATTAGTATTAGTACTAAGGCCTTCCTAAATTCTTCTGGATAGATAAAGGAGATAATTCTCCTGGTAGATAATTGTAGCTTTAGACAAAGAAGCTAAAGAGCAAAAATATTTTATCTGCCAACCATTAGGATCCTTACCTTTTTGGCATGTTGGCAAATTCCCTGTAATGTATAGCGGAAAGAGATACAGCTCTTGTTAAACGTTTCATGTCATGGAAATAAAGTTGCTGTTCTTGATTGCAGACTTGAAGAAGACCCTCGCAGTGCTGCTGGACAACATCATGCTGAGGCTTGGCAAGCTCGAATCCAAGGTGGACAACATGTACAACGGCACAGGAGGCAACCTGACCAACGGCACCAGCACTGCCACACCCAGTGCCACGAACTCAGAAAAAGTAAACGTGGCTGGTATGTACCAGACTTCTTGTTTTCCTTTTCAAATGATCTTGAGTATTTGTGTGTGCTCTGTGTCAGTAAACTTTCCCAGACACTTTATAGACTAATCTGCAGAGCTCTTCATATGAGGGAATTTGCACATTTGTCTTTATTTTTGGTGGCTTGACAGCATGGTGCACAATAACATCTGACTTTTGGGGTAAGGTTTTTTTTTTCCATTGTAAAATTTGCTAATTTACTAATAGGTGTAATTAAGCACAATAGTAAAGCTATCCTGGTGCATAGTGAGGCCTAGAGGGATAGCACTTAGATTGTGGGGGGTCCAGCAAGAATGCCGGCTGTGGAGGGAGAAATGACATGTGTTAGAGACCTAGCACAGGTGATGGAGGGTGGACGACGAGCGCCACCAGCAACAAATGAAGCCTTTTCTTAAACGTGCACAATGAATCATGAAAACTGTAGAAGCAAATGCTACGTTAGGGGTGTTGCTTGAAATCCTCTGTAGTTGTCCTTGGAATACTTCAGTTACAAATTTGGGGTCATTTTAGCAGTCGGTCCAGTCTGCATCCATGAACATGATTAAAATAAGACCTTTGTTCATGCTGTATGACCCCTTTATAGGTTTTCATTGATTTTCCTGTCAGCTTTCTATTGATGAATTTTAACTGCTTCAGGGACCCTGGGATTACGCCAGCTTGCATTTAACAGTAGAAATCAAAATGCAAACTCTGATGAAATACATGCAGAACAAGATGAGACGGCAAAGTCATTTTTATAAAGAATTGTTTGATTCATTCAAACCTTAACATCTGCTGTGTCAAAAGGTTTTAAGGAACAATTGACATTGCTTTTTTTTTGCAATTTTTTTTTTTTTTGAAAATGGGAACACTCAAAATTAAAATTCACTTTTAATGTGATCATTAGTGACAGCCCCACAGTCACTATAGCTAAGCTTTTCATTTGCTTGTGATCAAAGCCTGACAAAGTATTAATGTTTCCTCATTTCATAACACGTGTTCAATGATTTGTGGCATCTGTTTGATATTGTTCGCCTGACACTAAAACAATTATGGTCTGTTTTACTTTCAGAGGTTGGTTTTGCTTAGTATTTTGATCTTATAACTGCCTCTCTATGTCTTCATGTGAACGTTTGCACATTGAAACAAATCAAAGATCATGTAAAATAAAATGTTTTGGCCTTACAAAGCATAGTGTTTGTGTATCAAGCATATCAAAACAAGTTGGAGTTTTCAATGGAGGTGGCACAATTACTGGAGAAGGAGTTTAGTTTCATGATTGTGTGCATGAGTTTCTTTGTGGTTTGTTGTCTTATATACCAGTTTCTTGGGGTTGAGCTCCTTTTTGTGCTGTGATTGTACCGGGATATGTGACTTGACATTGATACACTTGCAGCACCTTGTTAATGGGTATCGTCTAGCAGTAGCCTTGGAAGACATTTGGATTTAGAATACAGGACAAGCCGACAAAGTGAAACCCACATCTTTCTTGGCAATGGACTAACAGCCCTAGCACTCTAGAGTGTCTTTTGAAGCTGTCTCCTGTCTTGGAGTGGGTGGCAGGCAGAGCTGTTGCCAGCTCCACTTGTGCTCCTCCCTGACTGGAACGCAATTACAGAGATAAAAATCTGGACAGTGAGGGGGATCACGCCTGCCTTTCATAGAGGCTACTATCAAGATAGAACAGTAGCCCTGGGAGTGCACTGTTTCCATGTAAATTCTTAAAATCTTCTTTGCCAATGACTCGGGCATGTCAGGGACCAATGCTGGGTCTTTATCAATATGTTAATTCCTGTTTTTTATTCTGCTTGGCTTGTATTACAGGATAGACTGAAAACTGAGATAAATGGAAGCTTCAAATATTTCTAAAGCTAGATTTTGTGCAAATTGTACTCCATATTTTTATATTGTAGCCTTAATTATGCAGGTCAAGCATTGAAAATACAAAGAAATCTGGGCAAGGACAAAAGGATAAGATCATGGAAAGGGCACTACTCAAGTCTGAAACGAAGAAAAAAAAATTGAATAGAAATCTGTTAATGCAGGTCACGCTGAGTGCATGCTAAACTTGCATCCATGGAAACTGTTATATTTCGTCTTACTCATTTATAAAATTTCCATCCTTTTTGGCTTCATTTAATTAAATTTCATAGTGACTGACTTATAATTATTACGTGACTTCTATGGAGTTAACACTTGGCCTGCTAAGGCTGTAATTGTTCTGAAAACTTCATATTCTTTTGCTTTAGTTTCACATTGTTCTGAAAAAGGTCTTTTAATGTCAACACCAAGGGCCAGATGCTCCCCTAACACCCATTCAGGGCAGAGCCCACTAATTTAGCAGTAAAGTGGCCTATATGAATGTCCAAAACACCAAAGCAGGCCAAGCTGATGACATGGTAGCCCCCATCGTATGATAAACGGTAATCCTTTAAAATGTGTTGAGTCTGAAAGAATTCAGTATGTTGTGACTGGATGGTGGTGTAATGTAAATAACGACATTGCTGCTGTGCAATGTGTCACAAACCTAAATTAGGACCACAAACTAATTAGAGCACTTGTTTAGGATAGTGTCACATAAAAAAAATAAAGAAGAATGACTGCTGACTGCTCATGCCAAGAAAAAAAACTTAACAGTATTTAGTCATCTCCAATGTAATTACTGAAACACCACAGGTCATTTTCAGTTGTTTAGACAGTTGGCATAAGTGATCATCATCCCTAAGTTGAAGTGAGCCATAGTTTCATATGAGACAGCAGTTTCACCGGATATCACAACAAGGAAAAGACTGGGTGGATTTTGTTTCAGCGTCTTGGTTCAGAAGTGGGTTAGTAGTGTGCAAGAGAGCTGGACATACTTTGATATGAGGAGTCCAATATGGAGCAACAGCCAGAGGGCCAGTCCTGCTGCTCTGTTAGCAGTTTGAATATGAAAACAAGAATGAAGACGCAGGTGACAGCTGTCAGCTGCCAGCCTCAAACTGAAGAAGAGCCTAGAGATTCGAAGTATCCCATTACTGCAAGTATCAGCTGTAAAATATTATTTTATCACCCTTAATTAGATACTTGAGCTAAGAAGAAATGGAACCTTGCATGTTTTTTGTTTTTTTTCTCCATGCAGGTGCGTGGAAGATTATAGATATTTCCTCAGTGCCAGTGGTAGTGTGTTTAATGTCAGTGGTATGAGCACTGTGACGTTCTCAGAGCTGGAGTAACTTACAGTAACTACCACTTCCTCTTTAGCCTGTGAGCCACATCAGCACACAAGCATTCTGAGCCGAGCTCGCACTGGTTTGTAGAGGTTAGTTAGTATGATGTTGACCAACAGCTGCAGCTGTGGCTCCTTCTATCACTGTGGCGAGGAGAAAAGGCTACTACCTAAGTTTCATCACTGATTCGATTTTTATTAATTTTTTTTTTTTTTTACTAGAAAATGCTACAATAAAGAGAACAATTGTTTTCCACTCCTCTCTCCTTTCTGCACTACTCTCTTGTTAGAGCACTGTGTTAAGCATTTCTCACTGACACTATCTGGCTTGTGTGTTTAGGAGTTTATATCAGGAAGGAAAAAGAGATAAGAGACTATGGCATGCCACAGAGTACGATAACTAAAAACATTTGCAGTTATATGGAAAGCACAAATTTACACCCACTACATAATTCACTGATAAATAAAAGGGGAAGTAGGATTTTTAGTCATATTTTGAGTCATAGCACAAGATGAAATGTATGCAAATGAACAGTTTTATGCATACATTTCATAGTCTGAACTTAATTAAGAAGTGTCATTTCCAGAAAATCAATATGAGAGGTTTGTGAATTCAAAGTGATATGTGTTTCAAAGTTGCCACGACTGCAGCACACTGATTCAAAATGTGTGCATCCATCTGGATATTGTGTTCTCATCAATGCTGGTTGGAGCTGGAATGGATTAATATATTTTTCCATGGTGCTGAAAAAGCCAGATGTTGGTATTTTTATTTTATTTAACTTTTTCAAATCCGTGGGAAAGGTCCTTCAGTGTCACACTCAAGAAACCCTCGTGAACATCCAGTCATTGGTCCCCAAAACATCTTATTTATGGAAAATTAAATAATTTAAAGTGTTAGAAATAAACAGAAGGTTGTCCTCTTTTCAATCCCTCTCTGAACAAATATGTTTGAGGCTATTTTGAATGGAAAATATCCAGTGTTCAAAATGTTCAGGGACAGAAACTCACTGATAATTTGGCTGTAATGCTGAAATTTGTAAATATCCGAATCGAGTGCAATCAAAACATTTGAGAGAGATTTCATATAGCCAACAGCATATAAACTGGTTCTGCATTTATCAGGAATTATGCAACATAGCTCCAAGCTTCATTCTGATGTATAACCAGTGTAGCAACTACGTATAATGTTGTTATATCTGCTGTTTTTGTGAACTTCCAGTGATGCAAACATTTTGTATCTTCCTGTCTTGATTTTCTCACAAAAATGAGTGGATTTACTCCACAGTAAGGAACTGGTCAAGGATTCGGGAATGGTATTAACGCACCATCCTTTTTCTTATTGGAGCTCCAGGTCTTTCTGTGCAGAATACTCCTCAGCCTTCTTTTGTTGTTGCATCCAGTAAAGACAACAGGCTCTGTCAAAACATCGATCTTGCTTAGGTTGCTGCTTTGCAGGAGGCAGATGGAGTGACGTTGAGCAGGACTCTGTGGCACCTTGTCTTCTGTGTCTCTGGTGTGGATAATTACTCTCCCCGTGGTGTTTCGTGTGTGATCTGGCTTGTGGCGCGGCCTTGTAATCTCCTTCTACACACGCATGAAAACTCCCAGGCACAGAGAAAGATGTAATAAGTGGTCACGTTGTGATTTGCAGCTGTCTTATCAGCTCACCACTCCCTGTGTTTAACCTTATCAATGTCCCTTCCACCTCTGCCGCATTGGTAGTAATGTGAGGCTGCTTTGCACCTCCCTGTCACTCTGATACTTTTGACTTCTTTCTGTAAAAAAGAGATGCTTTACAGTTTAGAACATATCTAATTTTTTTTCTTCGATCAATAGCATACAGCTCTTTTTCTTTTCACAGTGAAAAGCTTTATCAAAGCCCTCAGCAACAAAATGTTAAAATGACAGGGTTTCTTGCAGACGATACATAATACAGTCATTATTCATTCTTGCATCATATTTGTTTTTTTAAATAATCTGCTATGGATGTATAAATACCATTTTTAATTGAGCTCTGAAAGGCCTGTTTACTTTTTGAGAGTAAAGATCAATACCTGTGTGCACATATGCACACAAATCCACTCAGCATTAATAAGTTGCTGAGAGGTGCCGTCTGCTCCCGCACATTTTAGAACGCTCACAAGAAACCTGACTCTCATCACCCATCAGTCTACTGCGTTGCATTATAGTTGAAACCATGCAGTAATTACCCTGTTTACTTTTCTCACTGCTGCAATTTACAGTAAACTGTAATCCAGACCAAAAATAGTCACTATTTTCCGTCCTACGTGTGAGAAGCCGAATTGCAATTTATATCCAAAATTATAAACTGTGGTGTTGTGGCGCAGTGGGAGATGATATAGAATGAAGATTATTTGATGCATAATGGAACAACCAGACTTAGTTTGAGGCTTAGTTTGATGAGGTGTGGAGAGATTTCTCCCCCTCAACCACCTCTATAGTACATATACCTGCATCTTTAAGAGGCTGATGTGGAATGAACCTTTCCACAAAAAAGCCACACACACAGTTGAGCCGTTTCACTGAAACTTTGTATGTATTTTCATGTGTATACATTATCCACACAAGTAAATTCCTCCCCCCATATCTTGTGTTGCACTCTTGTAGGTCCCTGGAGATCCCATATGGAGGAAGCTAGATCTTATTATAGCAGTATAGTAAACAAACGGCAAGAAAGTGCAGCAGCCTTCCATTTTTCTATATCCACTTCATCAGGCCAGGGCCACAGTGAGACAAACAACAACATAATGCATGCTCACAATCACCTACCATCAACCTAACATGGATGGGTTTGGACTGTGGGAGGAAGCTCAAGCGCCTGTCGAAATCCCAGTTAGGCACGGTATGTGTTTCTCTGAGGTGCTCATTCTTTAGAGAAACAAACCCCCAAACCCTAAAATGTTGGGCGAGGGATTATAATATATAAAACATATCTGAATGTAACTCAATTGCAGCCCCTTCAGCTTCTGTTGTTTGTCAAAGAGACAGAATAACTCTGAATGTGGACTTTTTTTCAGCAACATCTCATTTTACAGTCTCACACATCATTCCAGAGACGCCAGCATTATTGATGTTGGACACAGGACAAGGTCCATTCTGAGGTGCTTTTTCTGGATTCTCATGTACCTCATATTGAATGTGATTTACCTAAATAGCAGCTCAGACGAGCTGAAATTTAATCTATGCATTCCATTGTTGTGTGATGCTAGTCATAGGGATGGATCATCTGACCTGCACACCATAGCTCTATTTATTTATTTATTTTTTAATGTGGAACAACTATTTCTATCACAAAAATTTCAACAAACTAAGTTGGTCTTTTTTTAAATTTTTTTTTTTATCTGTCACAGTTAAATGTAAACAAGACTGCATGTAATTAGTGTGCAACTTCAGGCTCGGACATTAATTTTTATTCTGAGACTTGAAATTTATTCTTTGATTGTTCTTTTTGCATCCTGGTGAGCATGCAGCTGTTCTTTGTTTGCTGTACTGTTCACAACAGTTACACCTCCAAGATGTGCAGTGACCTTCCAACATATTGCTTGTCCTTGCTGATAATTAAAAACTTTAACACTCTCTTATTTATGTCAGTTTAGGTCAGTTTCATGTGTATTTTGTCTTCTCCAAGTTATATCATGTTCTTTTGTTGTTGTTTTTAATCTACATCCATGATACAGACCATGCTGTTACTTTGGATTGAAGTCAACCTTGGACTTAGTACCAACTGTGAAGGAGTGTAAATCAAAATGAATGTGTCCAGCCTTTTCCAGGAGAATAGATATTTATTGAAGATAGACACATGCATACACCACATTCAAGAACTATCTTCATCTTTCTGGCTCCATACGCACAAAGTCAGCCCTTGTGAGCATGGGTTGACACGCCATTGGCTGCCACATGTGTACTTCCCTTTTTCTCTGAGTGTGGGGTTCGTCTTTTCTGCCCCCAGCTTTTGAAAGCATAATGTTTCCAAATCAAAATGAATTAGATCTCCATTATTCTGTCCTTGTTTAAATTTTCTCCTTCTTCTGCCTTTACCGTTTTTGTTTTTTCCAACTCTCTTTATTTTTCTTTGTCTTTCTCCTTCACTGATCCTCTTTCCATCATTCTCTTATCAGCAGTTTCCACTAGTGTTGTTTCTAATCTCATCCAAACACACACACACAATTAGAGCACTGACTAAAACTAAAACATGTGATGATCGAGTCTAATGTTATCTGTTCATCCATCTATTTCCATGCAAACGCCGATCAAGATACTATTTTATAGCTTCCAGTCATGCAGCTGTGGCTTGAAAGCTGTTCTTCTTTCACACAACATTTTCAGCTCCACTGCAGTGCCAGTGACTGAGCCCATAATACACGCATTTTCTCTTTTACTGTTTGCAAGAAGTGCACATATCAAGCCTACGGTCTGGAAGTATTTCAGTTATTCACGCATTTCTTTGAAGCATGCATACAGATGACTTTAGTGTGGAAATGCTATTGATAATTCATAGTTCACTTTCGACACGTTTTCTAGGCGCGCTCACAGCAGTTTGCCCTCATTGTTCAAATCGGCAGTGGAACATTAGTCATCGCTCTGCAATGATGAAAGCTAATCAAGGTTTTCTCTGGCAGTATTCTTCTGTCCTTGTGGCACGCTTGGTACAAAATCTGCATCTTTCTATTGGATAATTTTGGAAAGAACAGCAGGCAGATCAGATTCCTCAAGCACAAAAGACAGATTGATTACAGCCAGACTTTGTGCTCACTGCAGCAGAGGAAGAGAGGGAAAGCTGAAACCCTAGGTGTGGGCCAGGGATCAAGGTTACTTTGGGGAATTCTGATTTTTGTTTTTCTTTGACTCGAGCAAGGACTTTGCTGTGCACCAGAAGTAGTGAGAGACATGTGTTTTTACCAGCTCCAGACACGTGGTCCTCACTTTGGGAAGCCCCTGCAGTCAATGCTACCCCTCTTTGTGCCTTCAGGCGGCAGGCAGGCTCTGAGAAACTTCTTCTTTCTTCTGGATAATTTAAGGTTCAGACATTTCATCTGACATGTGCCATCAAACATTGGAATTGTATAAAAGCAATCAACAGCCCTGAGATATTTGTCCAAAGTCACATACTTTTTTTTTTCCTACTCTCACATATGATGATCTACATTTTTGTCTTTCTTATTCCTATCACCAAAGTTCTTTTATTTATTTATTTTATTTTATTTTGCTTTGACTTTTGATGTTTTCTTTACACTGTCATTCCAAGCAGTTTGTTTATAATTTAAATTTAAAAAACAAAACATGAGCCCATTGTGCTATAAAGATGCCGTGGAGATTCTGTCTCTATTCTGCCTCCATTCTCCAATAAGTGTATGCTTTTTTTTTTTTTAAACTGAATAAAGCAAAGTTTCTGCTTGTTCATTTAAGTGAGACACATACAACACTGCTGGTCTCAGTCCTGCTGTAGCTGCTGGTGTTTGAGGTGTTTCCACAACTGCAGGAGAGGCACGTGTCAGGATAGCATTAGCAGCAGGCGCCGCTTCCAAGTTTCGACGCGCAGAAACAGGGTTATCTAAAGTTTAGAAACAAAGTTTTTTGTTTTCTCAGTCCACACGGTCAAAAACCTGGTGTTTTTAACTTGCCACTTGGCTAGGACTAAACATTGTTAGCAGATGGCCTGACAAGCCGTTACTTGTGTTCTCTGTGATGAACTCATTTTAGTTTCTGCGTGGAGGCTGCAGCCATCCTTGCAACTCTGTTATGCCTTTCTGCATTGTCATTTCGATTATGCCCTGCTACTACACCTCAAGGTGGTACAGAGGCATATAATCTTTAGATAAAAGATTAAACTCATAATTTTTGTTGCTGTAGTTACGTGTCATCCTGGTAGATATCATAGTTTCATTTGATTTTGCTCTCGTCTCATGATTCTGTTGATATTTTTGTTTTGCATGATGCCATGTTAAAACCCCTGCCTGTTACATGATTAAGTTAATGGATTGTTAGTCATTTGATGATGATCTCCATGTTAACGGTCATGCAGGATTGATGTCAGTTCAGTGAAACCAGAGATCCATCATTATAGCCTCTGATTGCTTTCCGTGTTTAGGTGCCACTGATATGTATTTACACACTGACTCTTTAAATGTTCCTGAAAAATGTGCCGTCAGAGTCAAAGCTGCATTTTCACCTTTGAATTTTCAGTTTACATTGTTAAGCTTTACCCTAGGCAGAATCACCACAGTAACATATCTGTTATTGTAACTCCCACCATTGCCGTGATATTCGACAAAAGAAAATCATATTACTGAAAGCTAGTAGCCTTATTGTCACACAAACACAACATCGTAAAAGCTGAGCTTTGGCTGGAAGGCTTTAGTTTAGAAAGCCTGAGAATGAAATCAATGAGAGAGAGAGATGGGGAAAAAGAGAGAGAGAATAACATGAACCAGATGTCCTCATTCCAGTTCTGGAGTAGTCAGATTACTTCATGGTCTTGGACAAACGCATACAGGGACAGAGAGAGAAAAATAACCTTGTGTGTGTAATATCCCACATCTTCAGAGATGAAGCTGTATCAGATGGCCAACACTGTGCGCTGGGCGCTGGCTTGCGGTGATCTCAGAGTTGTGAGAGGCTCTTGGACGTCTCACACAAGTAGCAATGATCTCATCTGTTTTCTGTTTCTAATTCTCACTTTTTAAATCAGGCTTTGACTCATTATTTCTACTTTTATATGCTCTCCACCCTGCGCTAGTTACGTTTTATTGTGTGATGCTGTTTGTTTTTATCTGTTGTGTGAAAAGCTCTTTACTGGCTCTTATTTGTGGTTGAAATAACTTCAAGCGTTGCAAGAATTATGTTTGCTTAATGTGTCATTTTTAGTTCCGTTTTCTTTGTTTCTTTGATCCTGTGTTCATTGCACTGCAGTGTGATTTGGTGGTAGGATTTTCACTTGATTATTTTTATTTTCAGCATCAAACTGCATGTCAAAGAGCAAATGGGTTGGCATTTGTTTGACTGTGAACATTTCTGGTTAATCAAAGTTAATCACACATCACTGTAAAGTAGTCTTCCTGATTCCTGGTTCAGGTCCCTACTAAAAGATGTTCTGTGTGGAGTTTGCATGTTGTCTCTATGCTTCCGGGAGTGTGTCCACATACTTTCTTTGTTTTGTTTTTTTCCCCACATAATCCAAAAACGAGCATGTTAATCTTGTAGATGATTCTAATCTCACCATAGAAGTAAGTGTACCTTGTGATGGACCTGCAGCCTATGAGCTGGCATAGGCTCCAGCAGATCTCTGCGATGGTGGCTATGTATTACGGATGTCTTGCTTTAATAGTTTAATTGGAGCACATGTTTTGGTTGTTTGCTTTTCTGTGCAACATGTAACGTGGTCTAAGATGAATTTCCTCTGCGTGGTGGTGTTGAATAATGAGTAAATGGCTCCCTGTGTAGCAGCACCATCCTCTCCTGTGTTTGATTATGAGGAGAGTTATATTTAGCTCCTTGTTGGCAGCAGCTTCTGCTTGATTAAAGCCAGGAGAAGATTTGCCTGGTGGCGCTGGCGCTCGACTAACAGACTGGCTGAGTGACGGGCTGCCTTCTTGGTTGGTTGGCAGTCTCATCAGGTTTCTGAAGGTTGGAATAAGAGCAGCTCGCTCTGTTCTTGTGTCTCCTAAGCGGGACACAAGGTTTCTTCTTCACCAAACAAGTCACAAGTCATGTTTGATTAGGCAGCTCTTTCCATAAACTCAGTCACCACATTGTGATTTACAGAGACGGTGAAACAAGGAATCAAAGGAAGTGTAGAACAAAGAACAGCGCAAATAACAAGCTACAGATCAAACTAAAGTTTGTGTGGAGGAATGATAGTCAATGGGTCTTCAAAGGCTGTGTCTGTGAGCCCCCTATGCCTTTGAAAGGGAAGGGGGGGGTGGGACTTTATCTTCTCATCCCCTAAGCTAAACATATGATGTACTTTTGTCTTTTTATTCCTCTCTAACAAAACATTAGGGAGAACGTTTCAATCCTGTGCTTAATTCTGTACAAAAGTTTGATTAATAATAAGGTGTTCTTTGCCCACCGTATACACCACAGTACAGTTAGATTTTGGCCTTAGTATTTTTTTTTCCATCATTTATTTATTTGAATACCTAGATCCTCCTGTTTGCTGCTCAGCATCTACTGCCTTCAGAAACAATAAAAGATTTGTTGTGTATAGAGTTCTTCTTGTAACATGCCGACTCCAACCTCCTGCTGGCCCACTTCTTTGTTGGATTAACATTAAAGTCTCATTTATTGCCTGGAACGTTCAAACTACTGTGTAAGGGTAATGGAGAAAAAGAAAAAAAATAATAACATTTTTACATTTCAAAATTGATGTTGTTACACCACTAATACTGCTCAGTGCCTCGAGTGCCTTTCTTTTCTTCTTATGTAGTCTTAAATCGGTGATTTGCTCCATAGAGAAATCAGGAAAGTTTGTTTTCCTTACTGTGGACAGAAAAGGAAACCAAACATTGTGTTTGTCATCATTTGCTTTGATAAAAATCAGAGATCGGAGTACTTCCAGCTTTTTCTTATGTTGTTTCATCCTGCAAATGAGAATCATTTCAGGTTGCTTACAAAGGAGACAAACTTCGTTATGGATACATTGTCCACCGAATGGAGTGTATACAGTGGCAACTCTTTTTTTTATTTTTTATATACAATCAGAGCTTATTTGTACTGTTTGTAAACATTTTTACTTGTAAGCTCCTACTAACATGAACTGCAGAGAAAGGAAGTATTTAACCAGCATTTAGTCCAAAAACAAATGACTCTGCTGTAATCGTGAGCATTTAATTGTCCCTGGCTCCGATCTGCATTGGGAACAGAACGCCAGGGAACACAAGCTAACTTTCAATAAAGGGCCTGTGTTTGGTGCTGTAAAAGAGGGTGCAAGTCACTTTGCCTTTGAAACACACTTTGAAAGACTGAAATGTTTCAAATGGATGAAAGTGACGGCAATAATTCATTGGAGACGGCTGGCATCTCCTTCACAATAACGCTCCCTTTTCAGGCACAACTAACATGGTATGCTAATTATCTCAGAAAGCTGTTATCAAAATTTGTTGTCTGCAGCATACATTATGATACACTGTTGTCTCATGAAGTGACTGTAACAATCACTTCATGTTTTTAAAGGTCACACGCTTGAGAGGTAGTTATTATAGGTGTGTCTGGTTCTGGTCTACATTGCTGTTCACTGTAGTATTTAATCACTTTGGGATTTTTTTTTTTAATTAATGTATTTTAACTGTGTATAAAAACACATTTATACCCTCATTTGGGTGCAAAAAAGTGTAAGACATAGGCAATAATTACATGTGAAAGTGCAACTGTTGGTTTTTGCCTCGAAACATGATGCATAACCATGTTTGTCCTGAAAATCCCGCTTCCTCTTTCCATAAATAAAGAGTGAACGAGCCAGAGGGTCTCATGAGCCATATTTTGCATGGCGATCTAATGAGAGAGCAGTGCAGACAGGAGGAAAGAGAGGAAAAAAAAGAAGTTTACCAGTGGAATATTTGTTTAATACAGCAGCTTTCCAGTACAAATAATAAACTGAATCATAGATGAACATGAGGTAGGAGCTTGTATTCCTCCCTGCACCAACAGAAACCTGAGCCACAGCTGGAGCTACTGCTTTGCATCATACAAACACCTCTACAAACCAATTCACCCTTCCCCCCACAAAAAAAAAAATACCACAACACAAACTCATCTATGATATTTTCTTTATCATTATGTTCAACTCTTATCCGGTCACCACATGGCTTTACTGTAAAGTAATATCTATTTTCTGCCTGTGAAGGTCAGCAGTGATGACATTTATAGCAGTATGAGTAAAGATGATTATATGAAAGTGAAGCTTACATGCAAACGTTGCCTGTGAAGCCTGTGGTGATGTTGAAAGCAGTGTGCAAGAGATATCAGAGTTGTTCCCTCCCAACTGAAATTGCTTTTTTTGTTGTTGTTGTTGTTGCATTTAGTAAAAAGGCCAGAATAGAGAGGTTATGTCTGCTTTTGCATCATTGTGAACTAAACAGGTCACACTCTCAGCTTGGCCTAAAGTCTTAGATTTAGACTTTGTAGACGAGCAAATATCATGCCAGACTGTGATATGGCTTTAATAAAATGTTGGTTGTAATCTGTTTTCTATCACTTTAGAAGAATGCTGGACTGTGCTCTGAATTCTGTGGAGACCATAAATACTGTAGAAAATGTCCTGATATTTTCTTTTTGGAATGGAAGTAAACAACACTTTTACACAAAGGTCTGCACAAGCTGTTTTATAGTTTCATTGGAACTCCACCTTATTATATATTTTCCAAACACACAGCCCTGCTGGTTTCCATTTGGACTTCATATTTGAGTTCTTCTACTTTTATTCCTGTAATGCTCTGTTCCGTCTCCATGTGATTTCACCAGAGAGAGCGCACACCAAGTAAACACTTGAGTCATCAAGCAGATGCGATCCCTTTTGCTTGACGGTCAGTTTGCATAGTCATTTATACACATGCTGATGGTGGAAGTGGATATTGATATGATATTCTGAATCATTCCTCCAGAATGTTTTTTTATTTTTTTTTTATTTCTACCAATAAATTACCAATAAACAACTTTTATGATTTTGGGAAGCAGCATCTGTAGGTTGAAGGCTTTTAACTCTGAAGATGAATGAAATCTTGTAGATGCACTCTGCTTTGCTTTATGGTATCTGCAAACAAATGTCCATGCTTAACAGGTACCACACTTGTACTGAAATGAAAATAATCGAGTTATGCACTTGCCATACTATTGACGATGTACTTTTTGTCTGTATCCTCAAAAACACTCAATCCAGAAGAGAGCAGTGTATAAACTGACTGAAATCAGACCTCTTCCACAAACTGTGCTTGTCCTCATGGAAACTGCAGAGTTATGAAATTTTAATGATTGCTTCTACATTTTCTCCAGTATGATGATATGTAAGGTACAGATTGTGAAAGAAAGTTTGGTCCAGACTGACTCAGTTTCATTGATTTTCTTTTTTGTCTTTTTTTCCTTCTCTCTGTTTCACCAGACCTTCTTAACGGAGCCCAGGAGAAGTGTGAGCTGCCGCCTTTGGATGGTTTCCCTCACTGCGAGGGCAAGCTCAAGGTGAATCACACACACAAACACAAACATAAGGCTCAGTTCACTGTCTGTGAATGTCTTTTCCACAGTTTGTCTTGCTGTGAATCAGTTCTCTAAAATCCATAGAGAAAGAACACGACTTCATGCTCTCTCTGTTTTCAGGGGCTTTATGCCTTTATTTGAAAGAGATTAGAGAGATAAGATTCTTTGTCATTGTAAAAAAAAAAAAAAAAATGAAATTCCGACGAGCAGTCCGGCCCACATGGACCCAAACTAAGGTCTTGAGTTGTATGACATTTGCACACATGCACTACACATGCAGTCTGAACAGTTAGCTATTGTCCAACTCCCACAATTTGACTACCAAATGAGCTTTTAGAAAATGCAAATGGAAAAAAGGAAAATTCTGCACATCTCCACCATTTTCCTTTTAGAGGTGTGACACTCACACTAACATCAGCTGTCACTTTGAGTTTGGCAAAAAGCAGAAACCAGTTTATAAACTCTGACTCAAGGCAAAGACATGCCAGTTTAATCTGTTTTGGATTGTGTTTTGGTCTAAAATATGATGACTATCATTATTTTCAAACACTATTATTAATTAGTAATAGTTATTTGATTTAGTAACTGAGTTTCCAGTACGTTTATTATTCAGACTTTTAAAAAAAAGACATTTAAGTCTATATTTTTTTTATCTGTTATATTCAGTACTTTGTATCAGAAGCATTCTGAGAGTACAAAGTTAAATTCAAATCCAGTGACATACTGAGATACTCAGTCCAATTATAATCACATGCTGTTGAATTGTAATTTAAAAGCAATTCAGTTTATTCCAGTATAATTATATACTGTCCATTTTAATCCAGTTATATTCTCCATTATTCTTGCTAAAATCGAACTGCATTTACATATTTCAGTTAAATGCATGCCAGTTTGCTCCATTTATAATCCAATTATAGTCCAATTCAGCATAGTAATATTTATAAAACACCAATTTGGAAAAGGTTGTCTAGCTAAGGAAGCCATTCCTACCATGCAGGGCTGCAGCCAGCAGTTGAGAGGAAGAACACTGTTGATGTCTGTCCAGATGAGACTTCCTAAGTAAAATAAAGCCTCGTTAACTAGCCTTTATTAGTATGACTGTTTCTCTTGTAACAATCAGTCAGTGTAATGAAGTGAAACTGGACATACTGGACATCCAGCTCTTAAGACTATTTTTATCCATTTGACTGATGACTCATTTGACTTTTTGTTAATGAAATGAATCTGTAATGTAGCTACCACCATTGCGGTTATAAAAGAAAACGTCCATGCTGTCCCATACCAGCTCATGGTCCATGTACTACATGGAGAACAGATATAGGGACTCATTTACAACATTCACAAACACCAGAAATGGTGGGCGCAAAAAAAAGTCCTGATTTATAAAACCGTGCGTATGTACACCTGCAAGCAGTTTCTGTTTCTAAACGACAGATACAACACAGATTTGCTGCATATTCTGCCCTCAACACAGTCAACTGCAGCAAATACGTTTGTGAAACTGAACATTGCTGTAAATTGTCTTTTTTATGTTGTTTTCTCCCACACTGTAAAGAAGCTGGATGTGCCCACTGGTCATGTTAAAAATGCCTCCAGTTTAACATTATATATTACAATCACATGAAACACACCAAGAGCAGTATCTATTAGTCAGTCATCATCAGAGGCCAGGAGATCTTGGTGGTCCCTAAAAACTCTGCATCCTGAACCATTAATCCTCCAGGAGTGCCGGCGCATCCATTATCCATCAATTACGCAGCAATATGCATGAGTGTCTCTGAAATGTTTATTTACTGAGATTAGACTGATTGATACACACATTTTTGGAATTAATGCATCAATCAGTGCTATCAACCACTATAGAATATAATTTGATTATGGAAGGATGATATTTGAATTTATTTATATACCTCACCAATTGTTGGAATGGATCACTTCAAGAACACGTCTGTGATGCTGCAGGTTTGGCTGTTTATGATTACACAGAGCTACAAGTCTAATATAAACTGAACATTCTCTAGTCAAGGGTTTTTTTTGTTTTTGTTTGTTTTTTTTATAGATCCCAAACCTTGCGTTGAAAATGACTTGCGCAAAAAAAAAAGAAGAAAAAAAAGAAAGAAAATGACTTGCGCAACTTTCTGGCCCCGTTTGGGATGCACGCAACATTTATAAATGAGCCCCCCGTCTGCTTTCATTTATTTTTGAGGAAGTATTTTTAAAAGCTGGAGACCCACAGTTGCAGATGCATAAAGAAAAGTACAAAGATGCACAATTTGTGTATTGAGATTTTCTGTTTCTCTTTTCCCACTTCATTTTTTTTCCTTTTTATCGTTCACATGTGTACCAGTGTCCCTGAAGATGATGGGGCCCTATCATGCATACCATCTGCTCAGCTGCTTGCAGTTTTCTGCTAATACTGTCAGCATTTCCGAACAAATAAAAACTTCCTCACACACTTTAGTCATGCACCTACCAGAACATGAGCATCAAAATTTCCTTGACTGGTGTTCCATGGCACCTTTACTCCCTGCACTCAGTTTAACATCTGACATATCAATTTTCATTTTATAGACCTCTTTAGTTCTAGTTTAAATAAATCAAAACAATACTGTCTCCATGCTTTTACTGTCCAAACGACTCATTTGGACCCAAGTGCCAAGTCTCTCCTCTTTGAACAGCTTTGAATTGTCGATTTTATGTTTCTCTGTGTGCAGCTCACTTAGGTTACTGTAAGCCAGCATGCTTGATGTACTTAAGCCTACGAACTAAGCAGGTTAGCCCTACCGAGTCCACATATTCCACTTCCACAAATCTGCCTGGAAGGGATCAAATTAGAGGAGAGGAC
Source organism: Arrhamphus sclerolepis (assembly GCA_037176975.1). NCBI lineage: Eukaryota > Metazoa > Chordata > Actinopteri > Beloniformes > Hemiramphidae > Arrhamphus > Arrhamphus sclerolepis. The sequence goes on from JBAMYA010044941.1 coordinate 23,104, forward strand.
ATAGAAGAGCTTTCTCATCACATTCTAGTTTCTCCGCACTGTTGCCTTTATCATTCTGTTTCTTTTTTTGTTTATTCTATAAAAGCAATTTATGACGCACAGTCTTCCAATTCAATGGTGAATGACATTTTTACATTTGTTAGGTTCCACATTATAACACATAAAAGCTACCACAAAATGAAATAACTCACATATATTTGATAAAGGGGAAGTTTTCCTTTTTCATCAAACTTTCCACTTTTCCTCTGATTCCATTAAAAGCCTAAAACTATTCTTGCTGGTCTCAGCTGCTGCTTTCACACTCATGTATTATCTGTTACTGTTATTTTGTGCTCTATTTGATCAAATGAAAATATGTACTTTTGACATTCAGATATTTCCCTGAAGTTTAAGCTGGCTTGACATTTTAATCTTGGCTTCTCCTCCCTCAGTGGATGAAGGAGATGTGGCGCTCAGACAGCTGCTATTCCAACTATGGTGTGGATGGATCCACCTGCTCCTTCTTCATTTACCTCAGTGAGGTGAGTCCATTTTGTCTGTGAGTATATGTGTGATCTGTTGAGTGGTTGCAGCTAGGGTTGTAAAGTTGCAGAAGATTTCCTCTGAATATCTGACTCCTTAAACGTTCCATGGGGAGTTGAGCAAGGGATATTTGGAGATATTTGAAATCAAATGGTGCATTGTTCTGTGAAAAAGGTTCAGAAAAAAACACCAATGCAGTAATGTACAGTATAGTTAGATTTGGAGAGAGGTACAGGGTCAGGGTCCAGTGTAGCCTACAGCAGAGGGTTCACACCGATGTCGTTGATACACTGTTGCTTTGACACACAAGTATAAATCAGCCTTAACAGTGCTACATCTCATCCCAGTCCTTGAGAAGGACTACATCCCCTTTTGGGTGAAAACAAACACTTAGTGACGTTGTTTGCGGGTTTTAATGAAGGCAGACTTCAACGACATCCTCTCTGAAAATAAAAGAAAATATTGTTCTATATGTCACTGATGACATGACAGTGATTTTATGTAATTCTTTTGTACCTTTGGTACCTTTCATATTTGAGGGGTTGTTTTCACTCAAAAGGAGTTTTTCATCCAAAAAAAAGGTACTTTTCAGTGGCAAACTACCGGGATGTGTTGTTCTTGTCTATAATAGCAATAAGTCAGCTGGCCATAGGAGCCAGCCTCTATATGTTGTCCACATCATGTTCTATCATCAAATTGATTGTGAGTAATCTTGGTCACCTGTCCAGGGTGGACCCCTGCCTTTCGCCCAGAGAGAGCTGGGATAGGCTCCAGCAGACCCCCGTGACCCTGCATAGGACTAAATGGGTATAGATGATGGCTGGATGGATGGTAATCTTGGTCTCAAACATTGCTTTGACAGTCCTGCTGGTGTGTGCAGGATTCTAGCAGTTATATTTGCATGTGATGAAGGAATGTATTTAGTATAAATTCAACTACATTAATAAATCAAGCCATTCTCACAACCAAAGCTATGTGGAAATATGTTCTTCCAACTATGTTTAAGTTTTGCAGAGTCCCAGAATTTTATAACATGTAGTAACAGATCCCAAAGCACTTTTTACACAGAGCAAAAATAACATGAAGTAAATATTATGTGAAAGCAAAGCTGCTGTATTTTGGACCACATTTTCTTACTTTTAAGGACTGTGAAGTGGTGCGGCTACATATATGGATTTTTAAGGGCTTTTTTTTTGTTTTGTTTTGTTTTAGATGAACCAAAGGATTTGAATATTTCTTGTAAAGTGTGCCTGCGTTCAAGTCATGCACAGTTGTCTCAATTTCCATAAATTCTGCAAGCTAAATGGGAAATTAAGCCACTCATTATCCAGTTGAAAGCTGTTCCACTGCTGTACTTAAACAAGTGGAGGACGCAACAGGATGAGTGCCAGGAAAACAATTTTGCTTCTTCAAACATGAAAATAAGTAAAATACTGTTGCTGCAACATGCTGCAGAGGCGACAGAGAAGCAGATACTTCAGACCCCAAATGTCCTGACGGCATTCTTTTAACCCGAGAAGGATCACATTTGAATGAAGTGCTAAAATAAGAACAGAATAGAAAAGTAAGGGGATTTCATTTTTTATGAGCGCAAATTAGTGTGCTGTAGAGATGTCACTGTGGGAGAAAGGAGGGGTTGATTTAGTGGCAAGGAAGGAAGGAAGTGAAAGGAGGATAAGAAGTGACTTTGCTGCTTTACCTCAATTTCTATGTATCTCCAGCACACAGGGAAAAAAATGGAGTCAGTCATTATTGATGAGCACTAACATATAGAGGCTTGTCTTCCTTCAAGGAACAATTTTAGACTTTTATTTCTTTCCCCAGTGCTGACTTTAAATGTGTAATCAGTTCTATTTAAAGACTGCCATTAAAGTGTTAGTAAAAGGATTTAATATTTGCCTTCTGCAAACACTTTTAGCTTTTCCTGAGTGTCGAAGCTAATGAAACGCTGGTTTCACATCTGTTACAAAGTTTTCTCATATCCAGAAAATAGATTTGTAGATTTCCTCATGAAACTGCTTCATCATTTCTTGTCACTGATTATTAACTCTGTTATTTTGATACTTCAAAGCGCCTCTTCTTTTTATCCTGATTTCAAAATATTTCATCAGAAATTGTTTAATTAACAGCTGATTTAAGTGAGAGTTATGTTTTTTTTTTCTTCACAAGAACTTTTGTTTAATCCCCCCTTTTTTAACTCCAACAAAGGGAGAATGCAGATTTTTTATTTTTTTTTTATTTTTTATTTTTTTTAAATAAATGTAATGTATTCAGGCACAGTTTCATTTCTTGAAAAGGTCAGCAGTCTGCTATGAATATTGTATATGAGCTGAAAGCTTTGAAGTCAACAAAACACAAGTTCTGTATGAAAATAGAACTCAGATGGACAACAGTAAAATGCATCCACTTATCTCTCTCTGGAACTGTCTTCATCCTCCACTCCTTGTCTCACTCTCGAGTTAGCAGTATGCATGTATTTGCCATTAAGAAACGGCTGTGATCAGTCTTTGAATCCATCTTAGCTCGTCTGTAAAGAACACAGACACACATGAACACTCGAGCTCAACCACACTCTCTTTGTGATGTTTAATTCATGTGTCGACCACCTCATTAACTTTGCGAAGGGGCAAACCAGAGAGGGCAAAAAATTGTGATGGATGTCAGCAGTGGAAGGTCAGAGCTCAAGTAGTGTTTGCATGTGTTGTGGTTGGAGGAGGAGTGAGGACGCCTACCCTGTCTCAGAAGAGAAAGAAAAACAAGGTTTCCTAGTGACCTGATCTGCTATGAAAATACTGTAGGATGAAGAACGACCTGAGAGAACTAACAACAGAGGAAGAGTGAGTGCTTGATTTACATCAGAAAAAAATCACAAATCTAATGTAGCTGCAAAGTCAGATTGTCAAATGAGGTTCTTCTTGTTCATGCGTGTCCCACCTTTTATTCTTTAGGACAACATCAGTTTTTGAAGGTTTTAAGATACAACATCTGTGGGGTAACTGTCAAAAAGGAAGTGACTTTGATTCTCTGCCAGCAAGTAAAACTGGGAAACGTTAAAGAAACATTTGGTTTAGAGATGATATGGGCCACACTTGTATGTGCTGAAGCCCCCCAGAAGCCAGTCCTGACTAGCAGACACAAGGTGACGTCTGCTCCCTAGACGCAAGTCTTGGTAAGTACCATTTCCGAGTAAGGAGGGTGGTCCGGTAATATATCTCACTTGTGTTTCAGAGAACCAAGATTAATTTCTTCACCTTGTGTTTCCAGTTTCACTGGATTAATGTTCTCTTCAAACCTTCGTTGTACTTGACAAGCTTACCACAAAGACCGAAAACAATCAAGCTGTCCATACAGGCTTGGAGCCTAGATCCAAAGCTCCATGAAGCAGTGCAGGTGCAGTGACATCCAGTCTGTAAAAGCTGAACATGTGAGGCATCTGGCAACAGTGCGTATGTCATCCACAGAAACACCCTGAAATAAAACCCAAGATGAAGCTGTATCACGGTAGAGTTGAGCATGCGGGCCTGCAGGGGTCTCAACCACTAGATGTCATAAGTGCAGGGTGACAGATGTGAGAGATTTACCTGTTTGAAAGGAACCCCATGCCACAAATGTTTCGATTTTTAGAAATCAGCCATTCTTTATACATAAATGTGCCTTAGATCGGGAGAAAGGCTGTCGAATTCTTAGAATCCCTCCTGGAAAATTACATACATGAGGGGCTAACATATGGATGATATCAGCATGTTTAATGGAAACCAGTGTGATCAGCAAGGCTGTTTTAAAGGAGGGAATGAGCCTGCCACAGCAGCTCAAACTGTGCGTTTGACAGCGTTTCAAGCACCATTGGTAAATTGGCAATCAGGCTTTTTGACACTGGCTGAAGCTGCCCTCATAAACTGACAAATGAGCGGGTGATACCCTGCTGTTTTGTGGAAGTGATAACATCAGAGTCGATGCCAGCAGCCCCAGCAGTCTGAAGCACAGCCTGAATCTCTGCCATGCTCTCCTGCGGAAAAGACGTGATCTGAACTCGCCTGAGTCTATAGACAGGACAATGAATGTTTTTGTTTGAACTGGAGTCGAGATGCTCTTTTCCCAATTCATCATGAAACTCAGGGCAGTGAGATGTGGCATGAGCAAAAAAAAGGTGTGATTTAAGTCTATGGAGATCATTTCGTACAAAGTGCGCAGGTGCAGTATTGGTCGAAGACCCCTGGCCTTTTTGGGGACCAGAGCAAGAAGAGATGAAGTTTCTACCCCCAAAACACTTTTTTATGATTTGGTTTCTCTCTTTCAAATGAGAAGCAGTAGAAAAACCAGCATGGAGGAAATACATTTCATGTGATGGAGAAATAATGCTGGAAAAAGACAGCCAGTCAGTTTCATGCCTTTTAGACTACAGTGTTTTCTTTTCTTGGTAGCAAATGCAGAGACGTCAATTTTGTGATTATTTCATCCAGCAGCTTATTAGTTATATATCATATACAAGTATTTGATTTGCATGAGCTTGGAAGGGGATACAAATTAATTTTGAAGTGCTGAGGTATCCATCAGTCCACAGTTAGACAAAGTGAATGTAAAAGCAGTTAAGTGCAGAGGCTGCCCAGATGTGGGTGTCCAGCCAAGATGACGGCAAAGACACAACGCAAAATCCTCAGTCAGGTAAAGAATAATCCACAAATAATAGCTAAAGGCTTTAAGTCATCACTGGAATTGGCAGTCATCTCTGTTCATGAGTCTACCATGTGGAAATCATCGAACAGGCTTGGTGTCCATGCCAAAACACCAACGAGGAAGCTGATTCTGTCCAAAATAAAATCTGTCTTTTGAAATGATCAAGTCAGAGCCCAGATCAGATCACTGAGATGCTTAGGAAAGACCGAAAAAAAAAGTTATTATTACCAGGCATTCTGGAAATATGCCTGATATTGTGATCTATATTTCATGACAAATTAGTTCAAAAAGCTAGTAAACTCCAAGGTTCACATTCGCTTTCTGATTACTGCATATCTGTAGTTTTAGTTAACATGATGGTAATGAAGACATTGATATGAAAACGTGCACAAGCATGTATGACGTATTAGCATGTCTTCTTCTTTCGTCTTAAAGGTGGAGAACTGGTGTCCTCGTCTGCCCTGGAGGATGAAGGCTCAGAGTGATGACACCGACCGGAGGGGGCAGGTGAGAAACACTTGAATGTATTGATTACACAGAAGCTGCATCTGTGGGAGTGATGGCAAGTTTTTCATTCGCATAAATCTTTAAACTGGGTTTCTCTTAACAACTAGTCGATGTCCTGTTTAAGCAGTGACACTACAGAGGAATTGGACACTATCAAAGCCTTAATGAGAGACTTTCATAAATGAGGCATTTTTAATGTTGCAACTTGTGATATTTCATACTGAGGCAGCAAAAGAGCAAGCAAACTAAGCCTCTGTGTCAACATGAGTTGATTTTGTTCTCATGGAGCAAAGCTGGAATGATGGGACCTTTAGATAAATCTGGAATAACGATCTTCTCTCCCTGCCAAAGCAGCAGTTCACTCAAATCTCACTTTGAGCTTTTCTCCGGCCAGCAGGCTTGCGCACGCCCCACAGTACCAGCGCTTAACAAAAATGCACCCTTTCCATCTGCTGCAGATGAATCAATATTAAGCACTCTTCATCTCCTCTCTGGACACATCAAGAGCAGTGAGTCCTCTGTGTGTTGGAAGGATGGGCTTTGGAGATTTAATTCAGATCCAGATTTTAAAAGGTTCAGTCTGTGAAAGTGATTTCCCATTGTGATGAGGGATGCTAATTCCCTGCAACAGCCTTGTTTCAGCCACCTTAACAGCTGGTAATGGCTCTGTGGTTTCTGCTTTGCTCTCAGTCTTTGTCTGTCTCATTCACTTGTTGCTTAGAAGTCCTTGAACTCTCAGCATCTGAAGTGCACTAATGGGAAATCTTAACTTTATTTTCACCTTGTGATGTGTCATATTCGGATGTGGCAGGTTTATGATGTGGTGTATTAAGTTCCAACAGCTTCTGTGGCTACAGGTGGGAGCACCCTCAGTGTCATTTCTCCGTTTCCAGTTAGAGGAAACTGTTACAGTCGATGAGATCAGCATTTAGTTTGCTTTTTTCACCATGCTATTTGTTTGCATCTCATCATTTACAAAATATTTGCATGATGTCTCTATGACTGCTCTTTCACTTTTAGTTTTTCGAGGTGATTGCTGTGCCTGTTGAGATTTTTGATTTGTTTTTTTTAAGAGTATGTGACACTAGTGGGTTTTATTATTTTTAAATAAATAGACATAAAAGTAGGGCAGATGCTGGAAAAGAACAGCAAAAGCCTTTTCCTTTCCTTTAATCTGTTTGCCTCCCTTTTGCTTTACTTTTTCTCCTTGTTCTTACATAAAACCCTTTCTATAAAGTATGTCAATGATATATTCACTTTATTCACACTTCGCATCCAAATCTCCATTTACTATTTATGTAGAAGACTTGGAACTCTGTTTTTGTCTCCATCCTGGGCTATATTAGACTGCTCTTAGAGCTTGGTTTTCTGTGTAGACGTCAGATATCTGAAAGGTGCTGTGGATATAAAATTGCCTCTCACCGTTAATGATGGCTCTTACATCACAGGATTCAGTTGAATGGGATAGGAGACGTGGAGCTTGAGAAGTGCAACCCATTAAAATCTATATATTCATTCAGTTCCTTCCTAATGCATCTGCAACTCAGCACTATTTTTCTTTCAATGCAGTTTATAAGTCTGACAATCTCAGGAGCTGAGGAAGGGGCGTTGGTGAGTTTGGATAAACCTGGGCTTTTGTTGGAGTGGAGATGATTTAGATGACTTCTCCACCTTTTTTTCCTTTGTAAAATGACTCTAAGTGGCTCATTCCTCTCTTGGATCTAGTTGAAAGAGCATGTCAACCTACTTGTGCAGATTTGACATTGCTCAACTGGCAAAGACTGATGTTTGCTTGGACTGTTACAATAGCTCATTTACAGGAAGTGTGTGAACTCTGTGTGCAGGCGGAGATCCGGACCAGCTTCGAGGGACTTTACCGCTCCATGTCACAGCGGGAGGAATTTCGCTGGATGATGCTGAGGATCAAACGCATGGCTGAGCCATGGGTCAGTGCCATCCGCTCTCTGGCTGCCAAGCAGAACCTGGGAAAGAGGCGGAGGAAGAAGGTGGGCGTGCTGTATATGACACTTGAGAAATGGGGGGAATCAAATTCTCAGTTAGTCTCTTTATGGACAGAATACACACATTTTTCATCATTTTAACCAGCACAACTGTACGCTAAACTCCAGCCTAAACCAAATTCAAAATGAAGTACTATCCCTGAAGGAGCATATTTTAACCACATTGAATTTTTCACAACACTTAAACAAGTGTTGTCAGCTTTCCATTGGGCATAATAAATGTGACCACACATCTTGGCACTTTTCCACACTTGCAGATCGTCACGCTTTTGCATGAAGAAGATCTAGTGGTTGGAATGGATTGACATGGATAATCCATTGTGTCCCAAGCTGGTTGCTGCTCCCAACACTGAATTATGCAGTTCGCACTCTCCACTGGCCTTTTGAATTATTCACATCGTATTCCCTTGATACATTGGTCCCATTGCAAGGCAGAATCCTTTTTAGTCAAGGATTCATGTAGATTTTTATATTTCAGCTTTTGATCCTAACTTTTGCCTCTCAATTGAATCAGTTTGGCTTGGAATCAAACAGAGAGCATTTTCTCCCGAACCACTTCTTTATGTCAGCAGCTAATCCCTTTTGGATATTAATCCGCACATAATAATCCCCGATAAGTGTCCTGTGGGTCAGGGGCAGGCTTTCAACAATGAGTGGGAAAAAAAAAATAATACATTGGTCACTACAGACAAAGCCTGCTATTACCTTCTACTCCTGCTGTGGAGCACTGAGTTTCCCTCAGACATTGAAATCACGCAGGAGGTGTGTTGCTCATGTTTTAGTTGGGTTAAAGGTGTTTTTCTCTGGATGTTTGCGGTTCACCTGATAACCTACTGAGAAAAGTGAAACTGTTTTCACAGTGCTCTTCTCAGATCAACCACATGTTCTTTTTGGTTTTGTTTTTTTTACACCCCATGCAAATAAAAGGGAAACAAAATGTCAAAGATGAGTTTTTAAGCTATATTATACATTCAGAAACGAGAACAAATACACCTCTAACTTCAAATTAATTATCAGTAACAGATAATTTATTGTCTACTTTCCCCTTCCATCAGATCCTGGTCCACTTGGGGCTGCTCACCAAGGAGTCGGGCTTCAAGATAGCAGAAAATGCCTTCAGCGGCGGCCCATTGGGAGAGCTGGTCCAGTGGAGCGATCTCATTACCACGCTGTACCTGCTGGGCCATGATGTTCGCATCTCTGCATCACTCGCTGAGCTCAAAGAGTAAGTACCTAATACACTTATGTTTGCCTCAAATGTCCCCTAGCAGCCTAATTAAGGTGCACTAAATACTTAAGCACATGCAAATAATTTTTTGAAGTTGGACTGGGACTACAGGACAAGTACAATCCAACACCGGGCTGCTTGAGAGTTTGGTCAGTGTCATTTGACTGACAAATGTAGGTCCTGCCGTCTACAATCTACTGTTTCTTCTGCGCACCTCGTGTCACGGAGTTTTGAAGTTTCACATGGACACAGTTGGGTGTGAAACCTTGTAGTCTTGACGTTCAGATTAAACACAGTCAGACTGAGGTATTGTCTCTCTTCTGAAACCACAAATGTCTCAAAGGTCGCCAGTCCTGGGAAGAATGTTTTTGTAAATTGTACAGTAAATCAGTGTAAATTGGTAATTTGCCTAAATACTTAAGGACAGTGCCATTTGAGCTTAGGTAAGTTATTTTTATGAAGTCATTATATATTTTGGTTTGTGTGCTGTACCTAGCTTTAAAGCACTTTTTTATTGCCTGGTTGGTCAAATTTTAAAAAGCTACAGAGCCTTAAGTCGACTGCTACTTTGACACATGCAGATTTGTTGACCAGACGTTGATTTTTCATTTGCATTTTCTCTCCACAGGATCATGCGCAAGGTAATGGGGAACAAATCTAGCTGCCCTACCCAGGGTGATAAGGTGGTAGAGCTTATATACATCGACATAGTGGGCCTCACCCAGTTTAAGAAGACACTGGGACCTTCCTGGGTCCACTACCAGTGAGTCATTTTCTGTCTTTACATCTCCACTCTCAGTGAATTTGAGTTATTAAGTGGTGCTCTGTGTCTGCCAACTGGTTCAAGAGCTTTCCCAGCATGGGCACCGGACATTGGGTAGATGCTTGTCCAGCACTTTTTGGGACAATGAGTCTGTTTTCTGTTGATACATTACCACTACTTCCCAAGGGGCCCTAAGATTGTCTGTCGCTTGCCACACCATCCCTGGCTGCATCTATTTGCTCGAGTACTCCGCTGAGGATCGTAGATTCAGCTTTCCTGCTTTGTTCAGAAAAATCTCCCTTTAGCTCAGGGAAAAGAGAAAGAACAGTAATAAACAGCCCTCTAATGGGCCTGGTGTTATTCCTGCTTGTCACCATCATTTGTTTGCCTGCGACATAACACCTTAAACTGCATCCTCTGGCCTCGTGCCCTGATGAAATAGATTTAGCATTAGGGAAAACGCGGGGTCCACATGTTGTTATTTTGCATTTGTCCAACTGAAATTATACATCTGTGCTGTTTAACTTTACAGTACACTTGATATGCTCTTTTGTGAAATACAACTGGAAAGTTGTTGGAGACATTTAGCTATTCACAAAGTGAAATCTGATCAGTTTCCCTGCAGTGCTTCTCACTTTTTCTGTCTTTTTCTGTGCCAAAGAGAATCTTCCTTTTGCCCTTCTGTGAAAAGTGAATTATATTTCATGCCTTTGTGGTCTGAAAATCACATAATCTCTTTGTGAATTTCAGCTTGCCCTTGTTTTTATTTGGCAGGTAAGGACACGCTTTATAAGGAGAACAAGCTAGTTTGTTTGCATATTTGAAGCCGGATACATACAAACAGTAAACTCTGTGATTATGGCTGAATATTCTGTGGTTTGTTTTTTTGTGTTTGGGGGCAAGCTACCCAAGTCAGCCGTGTTTGTGATTAATGTGTTTTGTTATTACAACAGCCTTTTGGCTATCTGTCAAACAGTACTGTAACTGGAACAGGCATCCTCTCAGCTATTCTTCTCTGGATGCAGACTAAAGCCACTGCTGCCCTGTGGTCCTGTTTCATTTCATGTTTTTATGCAGTGACTTTGGGCGCTGTGTCCTCATCTGCATCAGCATTTTGAATATTTCCGACTGGTTAATATAGTAAGAAGAAACTTTAATTAATCATTCATGTGGCTGCATACACTATCCCACGCTTAGTCAGGGCAGTCTTTCAATGCAGTAAAGTCTGAAGATAAGAAAATAAGGCATCCTTGTCAGCTGATGACCCATAAGAGACTACATTGTTCTAGCATGTCCTGTGCTGCATGATGACTAGAGATTTAGCTCTCAGAGCAGTGTGATCTGGAAGGAAGTGAAAATATTCACATTATTCCCTGAAGGACAGACACATGGTTTTCATGAGGCAGACCGTTTAATTTGTCTGTTTATCATCCAACTGTTATGTTTAGCTTCAGGGCTGTGCAAAATTGTAATAGGCCCCTGTGACAGATCCATATAATATAAGTGTTCCCATGTGATCTCACTTGTTTCTTTCTGACTCATGTTGGGCCATGTATACATGACGTGGAAGAAGAGATCTCTATTATGTACAAACAGGTGCTGTTATACATTGACCGTTTTGGATGAGCTCAGGTGAGTTACATTAAGGTGAAATTATACTCTCACTTTGAAAACAACATCCCCACACAGCACAGCTCAGTTGGAGTTATGCATCACGTGTCAACAAGGACACACTTGCTGATAAACAGTTTCAGCTTTGCCTCATTATGAGTCTCACATCTCAGAGGCCTCAGAGCAGCCGTAGTTAAACCATGTTACACTTCCAGCAGCACTTCCCCATCTGTTTAGGGTGCAGTTACCGGTGACAGATGAGAGTTGCTTTTCTCCATAGTGACTGGAGATGGCATGTGGGCTTGTTGTTGTTGTTGTTGTTCTAGTTTCAGGAGAAAGTGTCCCCCTGGTGGATCTGTTTTTCAAGTTCCTCTCTTTCCCTGGGGTTTTCACAGTTCACCAAGCCAGCTGTACACCATCTGACTATTGCAGATAAGATGCTTTCAGACTATCACTTAGAAATCAGAAGTGAGTAGTGTGAGTGAGTTAGAGGATGCAGATGATGGAGTTAAAGGTCAGCAAGGACTTTACGATTCTCCCTCCCGTTTGTGGTCTAATTAATCCTGTGCCGCGACCTTTGAGTTAGCCATGATGTTCACTTAGCTTTCATTCTCTGAGTCTGACAGTGGAAGCTTATTCTTGGGAGCTTTCTTTCTTATTTCTTCTCCATGTAGTATCCAAAATTTATTTATTATAACTCATATATGTGCTAGTTAAATTTAGCTAGCTGTTCTACTGTACTAGCAAATGAGATGTTTTGTTCACTTTTGGGCTGTTTCTAGTTGAAATGATGGGAAAGATAGTTGAACCTTGGCTCACTTTTAATCAATATATTTAATGATTATTGTTGTTTTGATTTTTTTTTTAATAAATTAATTGAGAATTTGTCAAATACCCTATGAATGAATGCTGAACAATATTAACGTGCAGTATAGCTGTACTTTTGCCCCACAGCATTTATAGAAACCTTTTCCTTTTCATGCCACAGGTGCATGCTGCGGGTGTTGGATTCATTTGGGACAGAACCAGAGTTCAACCATGCCCACTATGCCCAGTCCAAGGGTCACAAGACGCCGTGGGGGAAGTGGAACCTCAACCCGCAGCAGTTCAACACCATGTTTCGTAAGTCAGCAGAGAGGAGAAAAAAAGAAAAGAAAAAAATGTGACTATCATGGCAACAGTCTTTAAAAGCTTTAGTAAGCTGAAGCTCTCAAAGCAAAAAGGGGGGAAAAAAAGGGTAAATTGGCTCAAGTGGGGTCTGCTTGAAAGACTGAAAAAGGGACTTCATTTATGTGAAGAAGATTCCTGATACAGCACAGCATAGGCCTCTTTACATGGTTCACAGTTCATAGATTTTATCCCATGAATGAGATGGTTTTGCACCAAAAAAGGCACAAAAGATATTCTGAAAATCCAGCACAGTGTCGCTGATGGAATATCATCTGGCAGATTATTAAGTAAGGGGTTGGGCACTCAGCTCTCCTTTTTGCTATGATTATGAATGTAGGACATAGAGGTTTTATGGTTCTGTGTGTGAACACCACTCCTCCTGTGAAGTCGCACGTTTCCTAAGGCAGATGAGCGGAGGAAGCGCAGCAGACGACAGAACATGTTCTGGGGAGGAAAGGGAGCCAGCCCCCTGGGGTGCTGACCTTTTCTCAATGACTAAGAGAAAGTGAAATGTTACCCATGCAGTCCCTGTTTGCGAGGTGAGGCCCAGAGCTGTCCAGAATGCCACTGCACCTGAATAGACCCTTTGTCCACTGAATGGGGGATGTCTTTCTCATAAAACACAGGATCCTTTGCACAGAATCCAGCTGAGTCGCTAGGTTAGATGATATCGCTGAAGAAACAAGTGCATAGTAGTTTGTCTGATTGTTAAAACCATTGAGTGGCATTGCTTTCAGACATGAAAGACAAGAAAGTCTGGGGATTTTCCTCTGTGTTGCCCAACACCTTGCCTTTAGGCTAAAGGCAAGTATGAGAGCGATAAAGCTGGCAGAGCATACAGTGGGGCAAAAAAGTATTTAGTAAGCCACCAATTGTGCAAGTCTTCCCACCTAAAAAGATGAGAGAGGCCTGTAATTTTCATCATAGGTATACGTCAACAATGATAGACAAAAGGAGAGAAAAAAAAAATCCATAAAATCACATTGTCTGATTTTATTTGAAAATCGTGGTGGAAAATAAGTATTTGGTCAATAACAAAAGTTCATCTCAATACTTTGTCATTGCCAACAAAGGGTATATAACAGAGGTCAAATGTTTTCTGGAAGTCTTCACAAGGTATCTTGGCCCATTCCTCCATGCAGATCTCCTCTAGAGCTGTGATGTTTTGGGGCTGTTGCTGGGCAACACAGACTTTCAACTCCATCCAAAGATCTTCTACAGGGTTGAGATCTGGAGGCTGGCTAGGCCACTCCAGGACCTTGGAATGCTTCTTACGAAGCCACTCCTTGGTTACCAGGGTGATGTGTTTGGGATCATTGTCATGCTGAAAGACCCAGCCATCCTCTTCTGGATCACCCAAATGCTCTCTAGCAAACTTCAGACGGGCCTGGACATGTTCTGGCTTAAGCAGGGGGACACGTCTGGCACTGCAG
>JBAMYA010044942.1:0-12081 GCA_037176975.1 Arrhamphus sclerolepis
TTCGTTCTGTCTGATGCTAGCTGGCTACAGCACAACTGTTGATGCCAAAGCTCTTAAATGACCGATGTTTACCATCCGGACTAGAGTGCCTCAGCTCTTTTGCTATCGTGTTACGCCTTCTCAGAAACGCTTTACAAGGACAGACTTATCTGACTGGCTCCCCAAGACTTTTGGACATTTTTAATGGAGCTCCAACGGAAGGTAGCTAGTTAGACCTGCTACCGATACGTCTCGACTTCCAGGCTAGCAATGCAGTGTTACAAAGAGGACTTGAAATGGAAAAGGAAAGATATGATATGAATATTGGTATCATGAAGGGTTTGGATCTGTTTAAAACAGTGCCATGGACGAGAGACTTCAGTCTGTTTTTAAACGCAACATATGTGGACATTATCAACTACTGGTCTACAACCAGTTCATTAATGGAGGTCAGAGATACAGGCTGTTGTTGTAAATGACAAGTGCATTGTGTCTATAAAAGTAAATGTTTACCATATGAGTGTAAAAATAAAAAAAACAGCTAGATTTCTAAAGGCAATGTGCAAACAGTGCTGTGCACACGCAGCAGTCTGATGTTCGTGCCTTGCAAATATTCGATTATTTATCACATAACTGTTCAAAATCATTTCATCAGTAGCTTTCTGTTCTAACCTTTAAGTATATCTTCACAGCTGGAGGGTCTGAGATCCGCTTGTTTGATGTCATTTGTCTCGCCGATCCTGTGACGGCGCCATTGTTTTATCACCTCATGTGGTCTGTAATATGCCGTCTTGTTCTGCCATGTCTATTTGAGCAATCAAACACTTCACCAGACAGCGGGATAGTGATCTTATTTACAAGCAAAGACGACAAATCACAGAGGTTCCTTGATACCTTTGACTGTGGTCAGTTTGCTCAAACTCTAAAGCTAAATGTAGTAAGAAAAACAACTTTATAATTATTAACTGTGACTAACATGCATGCGTGCATACATACAGAGACACACACATTGCTTCATGCTTCTTTTTCTGGAGGTACAGACACTTAAACACGTGTTTATTGTGTAACATGCATGCGCAGAACTAGTTTCATTTGATTAATCATCAGTATTTTCTGGCAATGTGTGAAATTTTAACATAAAATGCTGACAAACACGTACAGCAATACTGCACAGAAATCATTCTCAAGTGTGTTCATGCGTGATCAATTTAGTAAAGTTATGTAATCCATCTTGTCTGCTGCATATCTGGGCAATGGATCACGTGGACTGCTGTCAGAGCAGAGATGGCCAGACCTCCCTCGCCTGGGAGACCTCTATACGTCCAGGATGGACTGGGAAGATCTTCGTGTCCCTCTGTACCTCGGTAGTCTCTGCAGGGATCACTGCACTGCAGGACACGCTGGCCGAAATACAAGAAATAAACACAAAATTCTGGGTAAAAATCATTCAGTGTTTATGAAATCTGTCCAAGCTGCAAGATATTTTTACTTGACAAGAAGTCTTGTTTGCAGTTTAGAGATGGTAGGCATTTTTAAAAAAGGGGGAAAAAAGAAGGTGAATGTTTGATCAAATTATGTAAAAATAGATCTGCAACAGCACCTAAAATGGGTCACTTAAAAATAGGCCCAAGAACACGTTTAAAAAAAAAAGAGGAAATTTCAAAATGAAAATAATAAAAACAAGGAAAAAAATAAGTTAAAATAAACTCAAAAGTGGATATTACAAGATAAGCATTTTCTTATATGAAGTGACTACAAACAAGATTTTATGGTGAAAAAGAAAAACGTAAAAGCTGGAATTTAGTTAAACAAAATCAGTTTGTTAAATTAATGCATGCAGATTTGTTGCTTAACTCAGACATTACAGTTTGAAGAGTATACATGGACTCAATAAGTAAATCATATTAAAAAACTGGATAAATGATCCCACATTTCCAGATTTAGAGTTTAAGTCTTGGCAAGAACAGAACAATAGAGGCTACCCGGGTACCGCGGCACTCTCAGACCACAGATCTGTGCCTTTCCAGTCTTCTACTGGTGCTTGTGGCTTTCTCTGGTTATTCCAGGTGTCGGTACTGGTCTTTTCCTTGTTGAAATTTCAGAAAAATAAGCTGGAATTTCTTGTGAGGTTCAGGGACCTCAACGTACTTCCCCATTTTTTTTTTCCTCTTACCTCGTATCAATACCTTCTCATCTGTCCAGAGATATCGTTGGATCTATGAGATGTACACTCATACACCACAGTTGTTTGAAGGTAGAAAACGAATAAAGGAATTATCCGTTGTACCAATTTGTAGCTATTGACAGTTGTCAGTTTTGTTGTTTATTTCAAACCCACAGTTGCGCAGCCGTAGCTCACCTGGCGCCCCCTGGAGCCAGCATGCTAAAATAGAGGGACATTGATTGGCACATGTAGCACAGGTGTGCCAACCTGTCCCTCATTGGTACGTCTCCCTGAGCTGCTGAGCAGAACCACACCCGGCCACCACATACCCCCACCGTCCGACTTAGGCCCGGGACCCATCCGGCTGACTCCAACCAGCCAACCTTGGCTTGTGGACAAGCATGCAGTTGCTGCGGCCTTTTGTGCCTGCGGCCTTACCTGTCCACACCCCAAGTAGGACCCCAGATACCCGAGTACGACTGTCCAACTGCACATTTCTTCGGGTTGGTGGTGAGCCCAGCCTGCCTCAGTGACTCTAGCATCGCAGCCACTCCCTACAAGTGTTTCACCCAGGTGTCACTATGGATGACAACATAATCCAGGTAGCATAAGCAGCATGTGGACTCAGCACCTGGTCCATGAGCTACTGGACGATGCTGGAGACAAAGGAGTCTGCCAGGAGCCCTTAGTCAAATCCAGTGTCGTGAAAAAATGAACTGTGCCAAGCTGGTCCACGACTTTGTTGATTCGGGACATGGGAAAGACATCAAAACATGAGACCTTGTTAACCCTCCAGTAGTCCTCACAGAAGCGTAGAGACCCAGTCTTCTTGGTCACCAGAATGATGGGGCTACACCAATTCCGATTCTTCTGTTACTCCCAACTCCTCTTTCAGAGTAGTTTCTGGAAGTGATCTGGAGGGCCATGAATGCACCATCCCGCTCGGGAGAATCCCGGATGGGATGGTGCATTCACGGTGTTGGATGAGGTTTGTGCATCCTGGCAGGGAGGAGAACACATCAGCAAAGCCCAACTGGGCAACATCTGCTCTCTGGGAGGTCGAGAAGTCACAAAGGAGCAGAGATGGATTGGTGGAATTTGCCACCTAGCGGACAGAAGTAGCAGCTTTCAGTGCTAGCCTCCACTTGCAGTGCGAGCCTGGAAAACATTACCCACTTCCACTGGATAGAATGCAAACACACCATTATTCTAGCACCATAAATAGTTACAAAGGGGTTTGTTTTAGGAAATTCCAAACTTATTTGGGTGCTTTTTGAAATCACTTTGCAAGGTATGCTGAGAGAGGAATAACGTCAATTACATGCACTTGACTAATTCTGCATACCAGGTGAAGATGTCATCTGGTGACTTTTCGGACAGCCAATAGCTACTTTAGCACTGCCACCACTCCACAGTCATGTAAATGTTGCTGCAGGAAGCTTAAAGGCCTCTCCTCTGAGCGTGTTATGATACCCAAGATCACTGCAAGATGGTGAGAAAGAGTCCAGATTTGGGGAGTATCCTGCAAAGACCCGTAATAACATGAAAAGTTGACCAAAAAATAAATAAAAAGTTAGCAAGGAAGTTACAGATATGTTTTCTTTAAATGAGCATTCTCCAACGTCTACTTTTGAAACATGGCAGAATATCTAGTGGGCAGTCAAATTTAGCAGTAAATGCACATGCTCTGTACAGGGGGCAGATAGGTCACTGACAACTCAGCTGTTCTGGATGTTTTCCTCAATAAAGATGATTTCTGGCTTTCCTGCTGACAGATGGTATTACAGACATGTCTTTGCTGCAAAGAAGGCTCCATTCATTAGCTAATTAGCTGAGATTGGAATAGTGTTTTATAAGAACATTAACTATTCCAAATAAGTGTTTTAACACTTGCAAATTCAAAATCATCATAAGGTCAAACTTTTCAAACTGCTCTTTCCACTTCAGCCTGAATGGCTTCATGTTCAGACGGCCTGTGTTGTGCCTGTTTGGCGTTGTCCTGGCCTGCTCATGATATTCTGCCCACATGTCTCAGCTTACTCTCCAAATCACATTAAGTGGATTGGCTAAACGGTTTGACCAGTCAGTTGATTTCCATTTCCAAGGAAAACGTCTTCCTTGACTTTTCATAAATAATTTCTTTTCTTTGACAATTTCCGTCTCCTGTCACGGTGTTTGACACTATTCTGCCAATAATTCACAGTATTACTGAATGGATAAATATACCCCAAAGCATACCCTGACGATCCGCTCAGATGACATAAACAAGCTGAATCACTTCAGTATGACATAACTGCATGAGCATCACACATGATGCCTCCTGATGTTTATGCATCAAGGCTCTTTATGTTCTTAAGATCAAATCAACCACATCATGCGAAGAATCTGATCAGGAAAGTTTCATCATCTTGGTCTTGTTTGGGTCAAAATAACAGCCGGCCTTTGTGGTTCCAGCAGCTCTCACCAGCTCCTCCGGGGTAAAATCTATGGACAGATGCCCTCATGGGTAAATCTTACTGGTTGAACTGCTTTAACTGGTTCCTCAGCAGGTCCATTCTCCCTCCCAGAGAGAAGAAAACACTCAACAATCTTTCAATGTCACAGGTGAGGGTGAAGGAGGCTCAGCTTCCTCTTCACCTCAGGAATGGAAGATGGTGCTGTGTCCTTACAGGACACAAACCAAAAACACCCCCGTTTCTCTGTAGATACTCAGTTTTAATCTCCTCTGAACTCTGGTTGCTGTGTTAGAAAATTTCACATAAAACTGCTTCTCTTTATCACATTTCTGTTAAACCTATCCATCCATCCATCCACTATCTGTACCTGCTTATTCCTGTGCAGGGTCACAGGGATCTTTCCTCTTAACCTCGTACTTCCATCTCATCCCAACAGGTTTCTCAGACTGCAGGTTTACTCGTGGTACCTGGAGTTTTCCAAAGTCTTCAGTTATCAGGCTCCCCCCTTTGCAACCACCTCCGAGTTTGGCTTTTGGATTCAAACTTAAAACTTAAAACTTTAATTTTTGATTAAATTAATAGCGCACACTGGCTCAGGCACACTTATGCTGTTGTAGGCTTCGACTACTCAGGGATCTTCTACGAGACAACCGTTAACATTGAGTTGGGTAATTTTTCTTTCCTTGGCCATGTGCATCCATCCATCACCATTATTCTTAGTCTTATTCAGAGTTGCAGTGATCTGTTGCAGCTCATCCCAGCTGTCACTGGGCAAAAGGTCTGTTACAGGGGCACACATAGACAAACAACCACATGCTTAACAGCAAACCAGGGTCTTCAGTCACGCTAACCTAACATGTATGTTTTTAGAGTGTAGGAGGAACTTTGAAAGTCCACACATGAATATTCCAGACAGACCTCCGACCAGGACCTTCTAGCTATGAGGCAACAGTGCGACAGGCAACAGTACCCTCCGAGCCCCCATTCTGTCTTGAAGGTACTTTGTTGGTCTAAAATTGGACAGAACCTAGTTGGACTTGTATTAAAACTTGTTTGCCTTCTCTCCAGGGCGCCCTGAGATGACATTTGTTGTGAACTGGTGCTAAACAAATAAAATAAATTGAAATTAGTAACAAACTGTCCATCTGCTGATTCTTGGAAACTGAGGTTAACTGATGCCATGGCAGTGGAAATGTCAACACACCAGTTTGAGAGATGACGATTTCTGTCTGGGACCCTGACTGACTGACACCGAGACGTCTTTGATCGCATGTTTGAATGAAATGTGCTTTATAGCGAGTAAAAATGTTAGTTCCATCGAAAAAAATTTTTTTTTTTGAGATGTAATAACTGCAAAAAGAACTTGACTGGCCACAATATTTTCTTTAGGCTGCACAGACACATTTATTCAAATAATTGTTAAAATTACATCCTGAACGTCCAGTTAGCAACTGAAAGATCTAAAAGTGTTTGTGTTTTCACCTTATGTGGACGCGCCTCTTTTCATCTGTGGTCACATTTTTACATCTATGATAACTGTAGGGGGATGGATTTCTTTGTAGCAATTCATTTACATTTATATTAAGCAATGAAACTGACCAATCAGATGCCTGGATGTCATTTGGCATGTTTGACTGACAGCTAGCCTTGGCGCTGCCGTTGGCTTTGACCTTTGTCTCTCCTCTTTGAAACACGGCGCTGTGTAGTTTGATGAAAAATGGGCTTCAAAGTCTCTCTCTACAAATCTGTGGGTCACATGACCAGATAGTTGGTCCATTATTTACAGTCAGTGGTTTAACCCACCCATGTGAGCTCCATTCAGGGAAGAAATGGACTGGTCGGTTAGAGAGTGGACTTGAAATGGGTAAATGGACCCCATCAGCATCATGGGCCCCAAATGCAAAGCCAGTGTGGCTAAAATATCCATGGCCCAAAAGGGATACGAAGGAAACTGTTTCATCTCGTATTGATTAATGTAACACTCTTTTTGTGTGTTTTGATAAAAAAGGTTTTAAATCGTCTTCAGACTGTGCAAAACACTGCAGTAAGGCTCTTAACAGGTTTAAAAGGCATCACATCACCCCGATTTTATATTCTTTACCTTGGTTACCAGTTACTTTTAGGATTCATTTGAAGATTTTACTTACTTTTAGAGCTCTCCATGATCAAGCCCCTTCATCTGTAACTGAGCTACTGAGACCCTACTCTCCCTCACGCACCCTAAGGTCATCAGATCAGAAACTCTTGATGGCCCCTTGCACTCATTTTAAAACGTGTGGTGATCGCTCTTTCCATCCGGTGCCCCTCGCCTCTGGAATGTGCATCCAGTGACTTTGCGTAGCATAGAGTCCACTGACGTTTTAAGAAAGAACTTAAAACTTGTCTTTTTAGACAGGCTTTTCCACTGATGTTGACATCTCTGGGGCCCCTGTGAAGCTGCTTGTTGTTTATCTCTGTATTTTATTGCTTTTATTCATGCTGTAAAGCGCTTTGTGATTTTATCTATGAAAAGTGCTCTATAAATAAAATTGACTTACTTTCTTACTTAAAAGGCCATGGAAACTTGGGTCCTATGTTTTTTTTATTACATAGACCCCACATTGGAGAAGTAACCACATAGGCCTGTTCTAGAACCAGCTGGGCTCACCCAGCATCCAAATGGTCAAACACAAACAGGACCACCAAGGAAACTGCAGATAAACTGCCACTGGCTGTAGCGTAAATTCATGTTGACCGTATTTGGAGCCCACTTTTAGCCCATTGGGGCCACATGTAACAGGCTGAGAGGACTTCTTCATATCCCAGACAAATATATGAACTATATAGTCCACATAAAGGTCCTTGGGTTTACCTGGTCTTTCCTGAACTTGTTGTCTCTTTGAGCCACGTGTCAATAAATGTGATTAATGGATGCATAAGTGTATACTTTCATGCTTGTTGCTTGGACATTTCTGTCAGTCAGCTGAGCTCTGGATGTTTTCTCTGCAGTTTTTTTTTTTTGTCTTTAGTTTGATGCAGCGGGAGGTGGGCTGGGTCGGGCCGGGAAAGGCTCGGCTCATATGGCTTCATGTGATCTCACAGGGAGGCGTTCAGCTGAAAAAAAAAACACTTGATCTCCATCCAGTCTGCAGCACTTGAGAGCTGACCTTCTCTCTGGCCCCACGGAGCTACCCGGCTTGTGTCTTGATTTTCCTTCACTCACTGACTTTCGGGAGGATATTTGCACCACTTGTGCGGCTCCATCCGGACTGTGACGCGCTGCGGTTCCGATCATGGGAGACGCTCAGTCTGCGCAACGGGAGGACAAGGAGGATGCAGCAGGCGAGGAGGGTGGTGGAAACGTGGAGGATGTGCAAACGGAGTGCTCTGTTGACAAGGTACGGCTTTATTTCTCTCTGACATTGATCCTGGAAAAAGCCTTTCACTGTTTACAGGCTGTCATTTGCTTTCAGCTCTCAGCTGCTGCTTGCAGATTTAGCAGATTCTGCTTGTTGAAAGCTGCAAAGCTGCTGAAGCTGTGTTTTGTCAGGACAGTGCAGATGCTGCATGAGTCAAGAATTTAAAGTTATTTTCATATAAGACTGGCGTCGACAACCATGTACATATGTATATACATATATATATACACACACATATATATGTATACATATACATATACATGTATATATAGAAAGAGAGCGAGAGAGATAAGATCGATATCTACCTATCTATCTATCTATCTAGATAGGTAGATAGTTAGATAGATAGATATTTTAATTTGCTACAAGAGTAATTTAGTCTTGAAATAGTTTTATTTCAAACCACTTTCTTGATAAATGTGTGAGAAAATCATTTAAAAATGTTTAAAAACATTCTTCCACCAAAAAAAAAAAAAAGGATCGGAAGAGAGCTGCATCTTTCTCCTTCCACACCGGCCATAATGTCATTAAGCTATTAAAGGAAACTGCAGGAATTCCAGTGTGTAAAGGGCATGAGTGCAGGTCTAAGTTAGACATCTGTGAACTCCAGGCCCTGAAGCAGCACCACTTCAAGAACCATTCATCATTCATCATAGCTCATGCAACCACATGGAGAAGGTAGAGAAACCTTTGAGAAACACGACAGAGTGGAAATAAAGTCACAGATGGCAAGAAACTGGCACCATTTCATCCACACCAAAGACACATAAGTACCTTCCAGATAAGCCAGGCTTATCTCTTAATAAAGCTATTTTCTACTTCTCTGATGCCTTCAAGAGCACATCTCCAACTTCCTTGTGTCTATTTATATTGTGACTATTTTTTTGTCTGCGAATATTTGGTGGGTTAGTGCCAAGCTTGGCAAAACAATGCAGTCTTGCGGCAAATGTAAGTTTTCTATAGTTGAGAGTGAACGTGTCCTTCACGGACCCTCATGACAGCCTGACCTGACATACTGTACTTTACGGGTATCTGAGACTGAGTCCGTCAGAGAGACAAAGCAGTGATGTGGACCTACGACACCTGTTCAGCACCAACCGGAGACCAAAGGTTCGGGTACTTCAGGCTCAACACAGTTGGTCCTGGTGTGTTGGGTCAATTTCAGGCAGCAGACCTCCACCAGTGCATTGGATCCCCTTTCCAACCCTTCAGGAACCATTGAGCCTGGCCAGTCCCCCCATGGCTTGCAAGCTTGCCACCTCCTCACCAGCTTCCACTTGTAGGATCAGGTTACGTGATGTTCAGTATCCCAGTATCTCTATGATACCTTAGGATTTTGTTTCATCGTTAAGAAAGCCACTGAAATCTTCACTGGAGTGTGTTGCAGCCATGAAAGGCAAAAATAAAACACGTCACTAGATGAGGCCCTCAAGGAAACAATAAGATTTAAATTTGCTTCACACTGTCTCCATTTCCCCTAAACTATTTCTGATGCATCATCACTGAATGACTTAACTGCGTATGCATTATGACTATTCAGATGATTGTTTCTTCAACTTTAATCAAATATTTCACGCTTTGTCGTGTTTCTGTGGGGTGCTGCAAGTTACAACAAAGTCAGTAGCGTGAGATAATAGACATTTAATGGCATTTTCTGCTTTTTCTAACAGACTTATACAGTACGAATGTGATAATATCAATACTTTGCTGACCTTCATGGTTTCTAATCTAATTTAATGTACATAGCATAAAAAAATCCTGGTAAAGCATAAAAAAAAGGGCTCATTAGATGTTTATTTCATCTGCACGCTTATATTTCATACTCTCAAGTGCCTGGGAAAACAAAAAAAAGGACGTGTGCACATGCCATCCAAGTCTCCGAGACCCCCTGCGTTTTTATTACATTATGTTGCATCAGGCCTCAGGAGTTAGGCTGCTGTTGCCAATGGAGAAAACATCAGCTGTTTCCAGTTACCCGAAGTTGTGACTCTAATTATTTCAACTTATTAGCCCGTACTGAGGTTTACATAACAGCACCAGTGTCTCGAAGCATCTGATCAAATTAACATGAATGCCTGTCATGGGTTTGGAGATGTTTCTTGCTGATTTCCCAAGCTCCCACTTTGTTCTGCTTGCAGAAGGTGAGACATCACTCTTGTTTCAAGTCAACCTGTCTCTGGCTGGAGCACTGATGAGATGCAGAAGCCACCGCTGGAATGTTCCGCAGGAGCAAAAATAGGGCACGCAATCAATCACACAAATTTGATCAGATTTCTACATGTAATGAGGTTTTGCAAAGTGAAATACTTTAAATAAGTGAGATGTTCTGGTCATACGTTTCTGGACTAATTTTGGGTTAAGAGAGAATTTTTTTGATGTATTCAGATATAAATTTACTTTAAGACATTAAAAAAAAAGTTGACCGCATTGTCTAGAATCATTAGTGATTTTCTCCTCAAAACAGCAAAATTTCTCTGATCTGACCAACTGACAGACGTGAGTAATGGAAAATCACAAAACTAATCAGCTGCAATCTAATTTTTGCAGATGATAATGTTATCAAAGCAGAACTGGGAACTAAAGCTGGCGAGATTTATACCTGTTCGTCCTCTGAAACACTTCATATTCAAATAGGTGTGTGGGAAAACGTCCTAAGCTTTCCCAGTTAAGGTGGTCCGACGTGGAGTTCCAGGTGTGCAAAAGATGATGATTCAGAAATAATTTTTCTTTGCTATTTCTTGCAAATGAAAATCAACCTCACTGATGATTAACCAAGATTGGAGGAGGAAAGTGGCATGATACCGAGACCGTGTTCCGTCTCCGGTTCTTCCGTGCCCAGCCATGTTATTCATGTTGTTTCTTTTGATCTTTCATCATGTTTTATCAGTGGTTGGGATTAAGGGTGGTACTTTATTCTTACCTTGTGCTACATAAATAAACTGAAGTTTGATTTGATGTAAGGAATTGTGTAGGAGATGGAACTGAACCTGGTCCTGCTGGGACCAGCAGTGCTGGACAACATCACAGGTCCACACGAAACATCAACCCTGTTCAATCAAAATCTGAAGGGAGAAGGCAAAGAAAACAAGCAAACGTTTGCTCCGCCCTCCACAGACAGACCGCATCCAGGACTGGAATTGGAAACCGTCATGAGACGACAGTAATATCCACCACACGTTTTCTTGTTTCTGTCTTTTGCAATTCAATGAACTAGCAATGTTGACTGAACGCACCAGCGTATGATAATGCAGGAGAGATTAAGATCCCTACATACACTTTTGTTTGGAATATGAACCCTTGAGTGTTTTAAATCCAGGCTGAAAAGATTTCCTGGATGGCTATTCTACCCCACGACAGAATCAGAGGGCTGATGAGACAGAGCTAAAATAAATACATAAATAAACAAAATAAATAAAACCCTTGTGGCAGAAGGTACAGTATTGTTTGGGTCAGCTTCATTCAGATTTGGGGACACCACAGCAGATCATCAGATGCTTTTCCTGGAATGATCCTGCCCATTTATCAAGACTCAGGACCTATGACACTGGCTTGTGACCCCTCAGTGCCCAACATGGGGTTCAGCGTCCTGCCAAGGAACACTTCAGCTTGTAGCAGGACTTCTACCTGCTACACCGCGGTCACCGTTAAGATATTGAGCATTTTTGATAGAACATCTGTTTTTAGACCATTTTGGTAGACAAATGCACTAATTCAACACAACAGGAAGCAATGGCGTACTTGGAAAACAAAGCCTGTGTGATGTACAGAAGCCACATAAAGTCAATCCAAGTTCATTTGGAAAGAGACAATGCAGTTAGTTAGATCGGAGCTGCATCTAGACAGATGTAGGGTCTCGAAACCAGCCATAGGACCTCCTCATCCAGGGGGCAGCACCAACGGTTGCTTCTCAAACTACTGAATGCAGCTGGTTAACACTATGGAATCCTGCAGTTTTTGCAAGCAGAATTTGAGAATAACTGGAGTGAATGTCTTTGAAAAGTGCAGTTTTCGTTCTGTCTGATGCTAGCTGGCTACAGCACAACTGTTGATGCCAAAGCTCTTAAATGACCGATGTTTACCATCC
>JBAMYA010044943.1:0-12081 GCA_037176975.1 Arrhamphus sclerolepis
ACCCTCCCCCCCCCCAAAGGTGGCGGGTCCCCCCTTCCCAAGACGAAAATTTGGAGGGGGGGTGGGGGGCCAAACACCCAAATCCTTTGCCCCCCCCCCCCCCCCCAAAAAAAAAATTAAGATTGATTGAAAAATCTTTATTATTACTATGTTAATTATAATTATTAAATAGCATAAAAAGACCATTAGTTGCCCATTTTTTTGTTAAAAATTGTGTACCTCATCACTTAGTTTGAGCAAATTAACTGCTTTTGCCCAAAAAGAGCCCTGCCCCCCTTCCTTGAAATGGTACAGTCCATCAGTTTGCGTCTTTTCAGAGTTCGATCTTTTCAGTTTTTCAAGTGGCGAACGGCTTGTTGATCACTCAGAATGACAAGAGACTGTATGAATCTGGGGTGGAATAGTGTAAAAAAAAAGAAACAGAAAGATTTTTTTGATGTTCAGTGAGATCAATCAAATCAATCAATCAAATCTTTATTTATATAGCACTTGTAACAGTAACAGATAAAAAGTCACAAAATCAGGTCATTTTCACACACATCCTTATATTCATATCCACACAGCACACATACACCCCCCAACATACACACTGAAGATATAAACATAAACATCATAAACAGATGTGGCTCATAGCTAACCAGCAACCTAGAGGGCTAGGTTAGACCTTGCAAATGTATTTGATGTCGCTATAAACCCTAAATTATACAGGCCACTCTAGATTTGCATGTGGCACCCTTGCAAATAGAAGACAGTTGTCTCTGTAGTCTGTAGGTAATGGGTGCCTTATATGAAGTCAACTAAATTCAAGTTAGCCTTGTGGGCACTGCTTCAGTCCAAGTAGCGACCAGAGATTAGGCAGGCTGATCATTTTTTCAAGAATAGGGAGAATTACTTTAAGAAAGATAGAAATTTTACTTAAGTCATATGCATGTAATGTATTTGATGCTTTAAGACAGTGGCCCCCAACCTTTTTTGTGCCACGGAGCGGTTTAATATCAATATTTTCATGGACCGATCTACAGGTGTAGCAGGTAAAAACAAAATAGAATGATAAGACCGGCATAAAAACTGCAGTATTTTCTCTATAAAATAATAATAAACGTAAGTCCACTGTGTATTCATGTGCAACTTTCAGCGTCCTCATAACATCACACCAACAACAGAATGATGACACGAGTAACATCCTCTCTGCCCCTACGCTCTCTGGCTGCTATGGTAACTTTAAAACATGTAGACGAATCATGTGATCTATGGTCTCGAGGCCTTGACATGTTTCAAGAGTGAGTCATAGATGGATGTAATGGAGATAATTTGGTCATTTTTCAAAATAAAACATCACTCAGACTCAGAAAGACTAAATAACCTCCATTATTTCCGTTTGATTTAGTGTCTGTGTGGCCCGGTACCAAATGACCCATGGACTGGTACCGGTCCGTGGTACGTCTTGTACAAATAGATTCAAATTTTAAATATTACTTAATATAATGTAACAACATTCATCGTGATATTTTTTAAGTACATCTTCAAATAAATAGTAATTGTTTAAATGAAACTTTTATGGTTTTGTGTGTGTGTGTTTGTGTGTCAGCTTAGGGCCCCCTAAACCTTAGAAGTACCAGGTGTTTTGATCAAGACACGACTTCAGGAGCATTTTCCTGACTCAGGCTATCAGATGATATGGGCAGACAGAGATTTCAGTTGATTGACAAAGTTATTGAAAACATTTTTTATATAGCATTTTTAATGCAATAAAACAAGGTCAAATCAAAGTAAAAATAGAGTCGCTTCCATCCATCTATCCACCTCCTCCCAACCACCCTCACTCCCTATCAATAAAAAAACATGGTCGAAGCTAAAAAGAAATAATAACATGGAGTGGCGAGGCACAGACGGACACTATCACAGTATCACAGGCAGACGTCTGCATCGGTGAACAGATCCCCATCCAGAAGCCTGGCTACCAGGCAGGGGGCTGCAACCCACCCCCAGGTATAGGGCAGGGTGCCAAACACCACCACTGTAGATGGATGTATGGACCCCAGCACAACCCAGGGCAAAGTGGACCTCCAACCAGCACTACAGCAACCAGAGAAATCAGACCCCTGGATGCAGAGCTTCGTGTGGTCCTGTTGGCATCATTGGGTGGGGACCTTCAGCCCTCATTGGAGCAATTTCCAGCTGACTGGAGCAATAGGGATGACAATCTGCACCTCCAAATCTGGAAAAGGGTATAATACCCTCTCCAGGTTGGGATTGAGGTTCTGCCTCAAGTGGAGGAGTTTAAGTATCTCAGGGTCTTGTATATGAGTGAGGGAAAAGCAGAGTGGTAGATCGACAGGCAGATTGGTGCATTGTCTGCATTACTGCAGACACTGCACCAATCTGTTGGGGTGAAGAGGAAACTATTACGAGAAAACTCTAGGACAATCTCAAGCAGAATAACACAAGAGATGTGTTTCAGGGAAGAAGATCACAGGCTTCAAGCAGAAGGAGGAAGTCTGGACAGAGAAAATGAACTGAACATATGTGGGATTCTACAGTACCTCTTCAACTTGAGCCAAGAGAGGATTCTTGTGCTGTGGAAGACATCCTGCCTTGTTCCAGGACCAAAAATATGTAAACCATCTCATTCATCTTATCCTAATGACCTGTTATTTTTTTCCATAACAGGCCACAGGTCTAATTAAACCTGCATTTTTCCATCACCCTAACATCCCACATCATGATGTCCCAGGAAA
The DNA here is from genome assembly GCA_037176975.1 of Arrhamphus sclerolepis. NCBI lineage: Eukaryota > Metazoa > Chordata > Actinopteri > Beloniformes > Hemiramphidae > Arrhamphus > Arrhamphus sclerolepis. The sequence goes on from JBAMYA010044943.1 coordinate 2,739, forward strand.
AAACTTTTGTTGGTCCACCCGAGTAAGCAAACAGCACCTTCCAGGACCCTCTGCAGTTTGCTTACCGTTGTGGGGTTGTCCCATCATACACCTGGCTTTAACAAATCAACAGTCATCTGGACAAAGCAGGCAACACTGTGAGGATCATGTTCTTTGATTTCCCCAATGCATTTAACACCATCCAGCTGCTTTACTACATCAGAAACTTCAGTAGACAGAGGTGGATGCCTCCACAATCACCTGGATTACTGATAACCTGACGAACAGATCAGAATCTGTGAGACTGAATGGTTGTGTGTCTGAGCACTTTAAATTTCCCCACCAGTGGTTATCTAAATGATTATTCTATTCTATTCTGTTCTGTTTTATAGAGTCAAACTGGAGCTAAATAGCTTTGATTCTCAGTGTAACTTGTGCACCTACATAACTGCAGTATTGCTACTAATTCCAGTTACTAGAAGATAATTACAAATACAGAGCATCTTTATGTATTGTGGAATATCATTTCCTTTTCCTGTCAACTTTTGATAGAGTTTAACTTCATAAAAACTGGTAAATCCTTTTAGCTGAAAATCCTTCTGAGACACATGTTGATGGATTTAGGCAAGGCTCAGGCCAGCAGTATGTAAGATCCCAGCATCTCCACAGCAGGGATCCTTAAGTAAAGGCGGGAGCAAAAGAAAACTTGAAAATTATTTGTAACATTATCTGGCTGCTCTGGCCCAGATGGATCCAGGAGAGAACCATTTACTGTACCACATAAAGCTCTGCAGCATTCTGGGATGTGAAGACACTCATAGATTATTAAAAAACAAAAACAAAACAAACAAACAAAAAAAAATGTGGTGCCCTGACAAGTGCCTGACTTTGCATGTAAAATCTGGCTTATAAAATTACCAGGGTGTGACTTTGATAACTTCAGTTAAGCAGAGTGAAATTATTTCAATTCAATTTAAAAAAATCAGTTCAGAAAGACTTTATTGATCTCCATAGGGAAATTCGATGATAATTTCAGCCATCAAATATAATATTTATAGAATATTTAAATATAATATTCATCTAATATCAAAGTCTCACCATATCAAGGACCATCTTGTCACATACTGATGGTTAAGAGCTCTTTGCATGAATTTTCAATACAGTGGCTGCAGATCTAGATGTGCATATTGAGAGCAATCCTCCTGCAGCAGCAATTCTTGCACTGACTTCAAAGATAAAAAATGATGGCAAGAATGTCTCATTCTGCTGTATGGTTTAATAAGTGGCACAGACAGTAAAAGGAGGTCAGAAGTAAGACTAGTTGCTTGACTCCCAAATATTGGACTTTGTGGAAAACAATCAGTCCATCTATTTCTTATCCGAGTTTGGGGTAACCGTCTAAACAAAGATGCCAAGGAGGGGCAGGCCTGTGAGGTGGCCATGGAGCCATGCCTTGTGGATCAATGTAAGTGATCTCAGCTGCTGGGTTTACTAACATTTCTCCTGTCCCCATCTGGCTCAAGTCACTCCGAACACGTGGGTGGGAATTCCAAGATGCTGGTCGGGATGCCTTTCATTGCCGAAGGTGGTTTCCAACTACAGCTTTCCGTCCCTTTAGTTGCCCCTTCTTTGTTGCTATGGATCATCCCTGCTTGCCTGGCTGTGGGTGAGGTTTGCTTTGCCCCTTTTTTAATGCAAATCACTAGACAAGAACACTTATAAACAGTATATAACACAATAAATAAATCCTGGCTCTGTCAGGGTTCCTCTCAACTGGACATGCAAGCAAATGATAGAAGGACTCTTTCCTTCTTGTTCTGACAGTGGAAATGAATCTTAAATACAACCGGCAATGTGGACCAATCTCTCAAGCATTGGTAATTAGTCGGAGATAGCTAACTAATTATCCTTCACTGACATATTTTGACATATTTGATCGTATTCTCCCAGCTATAGGTTTGTGTAATTAGAATTTTATGGGTCAATTAGTAAACGCATACTGTTTGTCTTAATGAACTCATAGACCAGTTTACTACAGTGTGATTTTAAAAAGCCAAGTTAGCCCAAATATATCCCAGTAACAAATCCGAATTCTGCCTTAGGATAATTCTCCGTCCGTGCAGCACAAGAGTCTTGCTCTCTTCAGGCTGTTACTGCACCCTCCCATACAGTCTGTCCAATCGCAGCATATTATTTGATTTTGCAACTTCTTTTGTCTTCTGTGTTCATACCAGAAAAATGCAAGATTCACATAGCTTTGCTGTTATAATGTTAGGTCCTGATTTAATCTTGTTTAATGTTATTTTTGACTCCATCACTATGGTAAAAGCACACAGCAGAGCTGGAGTCACACTTCCTTTTGTGATCACCTCATCATGAATATACCTGCACAGATAATTTCCATCTTTATGTTTTCACATAAACTCCAACTTATTTAGAACAAGATACCACACAATAAGGCCAATTAAGATGTCACTTTTTTTTTTCTTCTATCCAGGTCACCACGTAGCCTGCAGCCTATTGAGAATAGAAGAATACTAAAAAAGAAAAAAAATGTCAGTCAAGAACAAAGAAGAAAAATACAGACAGGCATGCAAACTGAGGAAAACATTAAAACTGATCTATATGATTTTCTCTCCCTCCTTCTTTCTTTTTTCTAGGGGTTGATGGACTGCTGATACAACTGAAACACCAACAGAAACATGTGTAAAGTGTTAAACATTTATAATTTAGTCACAATACTGGATAAAATGTCATGTTTTTTATTTAAGAGTTTGTTCCCTTGTATTTTCCAGATGAATTCACTGAAAGATTAGCCTGCAAGCAAAGAATAGATGTCCATAACATATAAAAGCGGAATTAGTTACATGATTATGCATCTGGACAGATTCATTAACTAATCACAATAAGTTAATCTGCAGTTCTTTCCAATTCAATTAGATCCACATACATTCAACTTATTCTAACATGATTAAACAAATATTAGCTCAAGAGTCCCATTCACACAGGAATATGTAATCCCTCTCATCTCTGAACACAACATGAACAAGCATCATTTTTTTCCCAAGGAGGATTTCAACAGCAATCAAGGAAGGGTCAAAGAAAAGTCAGATTCCATCAGAGCAGTTTAAGATAGGAAAATGATGAAAAGACGAGAGAGGAAATTGACAATGCCGATATTGTAAAGATTCAGTTCAAATTGTTGTGACACATTTCTATCAGTTTGAATAATAGCTCTAAAAATGAGAGCTATTACGAGTTTAACAGGATGTGGATTTAGCAGAATGGAGAGACAGATTGTATGTTCCAGCATGCTGCAAAGCCCTCAAGCAAGGGCAGCAAACGGCAAAAAGAGGAGAGGTTTAAAACTGTGTAACATGTATCCCCTAGAGCGCTTCTCTTGCTTAGTTCTCATGCTCAACTTGACCACTGCCCTGGGGTGGAGTCCACTAAATGAAGTATCTCCTAAACAATTGTGCTTCAGCTGTTCCATCGGTCCTTGTAATTTTGACTTGCTTTTTCTTGAGACATGGACACTAAAAGGAGTAAAAAGACTTCAGACTGATGCAAGCACATCAATCTCCAGCATAATCCAATCACACAGCTTTTATAATGCTTAACTACTATTTACAGGTAGAACTCTTTAGAGAAGTTATTTTCACCTTGTTTTCTTTTATATTCTAAAGGGTCCGTATACATCCCCAGAATTTTAACCCAGTTTTTGTGCTATTTTAATCCAAATAAACATTGTCAATCATCTTTCAGTCAAAGTGTCAGTCGCTTCATAATAACGTAACATTACTAGCTGTCCTATTTCCACAATGAAGTTTATTATTAAGGGAGAAACAATGTAAAGGGCATTTAGAAGTATAAGCTTGAGCCTCAGCAACCGTTTCTGTAATGATACAAAATTAAGAAAAAACTGATTAAAAAAAATATCAAAAGATCCAATATATGATCCCCTGTACAATACTGTATATGTCGTATGTAGTAAGAGGTTTTGAAAACAGCCATAGTTTATTGGCTGGAGGTAAAAAGAAATTACTGGCCATAAGATCAGTGAAAACTAATTGGCAAGTCACACCAGGTTCTGTGAATCGCAGCCATTCTGTTCAATGAAAATGGTTTCACCAAAGGGGCAACGCAGTTTGGAAGTGTCCCAGAATCATCTGTCTGCTTGGTTATATATGTATACATGTATATATATATGTGTGTGTGTAGACATATATATAGATATATGTATGATGTGGTCAGGCTACCGTGATATCAACACCTTTAGATATACTGGTGCTCTCACAAATTCAGCCGAGCAGGCAGCGCCTGCAATGTGTGCCCCGAAAGTAGTGAGCCTCTTGCTCTATTCTCATCCTATAATGGATAGACCAGCACCGTAACGTCACATGTCTTCTTAAACCCCATTTCTCTGCTGTTAGTGATTGAGGTTTAATCTACAGCTCAAGGTTAGCTTGATATGAGTTGCTGACTTCAAAAAATATATATAGTTTTCTTTTCTCACACCAAATCCAGTTACATTGTACAAGGAGTTTCAGTATTTTCAGCATTTACCTTCATATGAAGTCAGCTCATGAGTGAAATAAAAACAAAGTTTAAAAACTTGGCAACATTGAAAGGGTAATTTTTAATTCAATTTATTTGAAAGCCCAACTTCAGATTACGTTCAAAACGTTTGACTTTTTCCTTTCAGCTTTGCCGTATTTCATCAGTTAAATGTTTTCCTATATTTCTTACATTTGTCAGTTCCAAAACCAGGTATCACTTCTGTACACACCTGCACCTCCTTCAAAGGCGTCACAGTCACACCGTCTGCGTTCTTAAAATAATTGAGAAAATAAATAAATAAAGTCCTGGCCCAACTATACATAATGATAGGCCTCAGTGGGAAAACACAAATGATCTCTTTGACAGTGGAATAATTCTCTGGAAAGTGTTAAAGAAAAGTCAGAGATGTAAAAGGAAACTGTCATGGCAACCTGCTTTTATGAAAAGGCTTGATGTGGTTGCCATGAAGATGTAGTTAAAAAGAAGGAAAAAAAGAAAAAAAAAAAACTCCAGTCAAACTTGATTATGTTTCTAACGTATATTCAAAAGTAAGCACATCCACTGATCTGAAATCCACAAAGGCCAGGCAAATACGTATGGATTAATCTCAGACAGCGTTCTGCCATGCTCATTACTCACAAAGCCATAATACCAATTCTCCCTGCAGACTGGTGCATAACATTTTTATATTCTGGATTTCAATATTGCTGGAACACCAATCATATTCCCGAGAGAATGTCCTGCTGATTGTAGTACTACCTTAATATATTAAACTAAATGGCTTTGTATTTGTGTGCTTGAAAAGTCAGTGGGGTCATTAATTAGATAAAGCTCAACTCAGCTGAACACCACTGAACCCAAGCAAGAAATTTATCCATTTGATGTTTGTTTCACACTTCAGACATTGCTTCACAGTGTATTAGCACACATCAGCTCAATTAGCAAGAATAATTTAAGGAAGAGAATAGCGTGTTACAATTTCCCATCCATGGAGCTGATTTTTGATTTATTTTCTTTAGCCTCCATCCCACCTACAGACGATAGTTACAAAAGGGCCATAGGGACCTCTATAGCTTTTAATCTGACAGCTGATCCCCAAGGCAAGGATGTTCAGATTTGATGTATCATTTCATGTACACAAGTCATACACACACGCATAGTCGCACAGGGAAAAAATAGGCTACTGACATTTTCACACGCATACATAAGCATAATGCGTGTCCCAGTTTGGAGAACTCCAATCTTCATTCAAAATAACAGATTTAAGATTTAAAATAAAATTTTAAAAATAGAAAGAGCTTGCCTATGTCTTTTAGGGACAATTTTATTTCCAGATCTTGCATCCAGTTCAGGCTACTTTAATTATCTCTTCATCAACTGGCTGTGGCTGAACTTACATGTAGTAGTGTGAATCATGCGTGTAGTATGCACAGTGTATGTGGAGCACAGAAAACGCAGCTCATCCATCACACCTGATACCAGTTCAGCTAATGGAGCTAAACTTAGCTACACATCATGGATGAGCAGTAGGTTCAGAGGCTGTTCCTCTAAACACATAGCTCTCAGAGGCTACACACGTAACGTGTAATATCTGCAACTCAACCCTGAGTGAGCAGCGGGACTTTCTTCTGACAGAGGAACATCTTTTGCAAACATATCCTTTATATTATTTTCCAAAAAAAAAAAGAATACCTCAATCTGGGGGTCTGTTCGATGCTTTAAAAATAAATCTGCATTGTTAGCTAGCACTGGTAGATTAGCATGTGCCTATATGAGCAAAAAATAGACTTTTGTTGATCAAGTTGAGTTATTTTTTGCTAGGAAAGGAAATCATTTTCTAGATATACTCTAAACGCTTGCAAAATTTGCATTTTCTTGTCTTCTTCTTGTCTAGCACATCCTACATCAAATTCAGAACATAATCTCCAACCCCCCCCCCCCCTCCAAGTCTCTATAGCAAAAATTTTATCACAGTCTGGGATTCACCTCCAGCAGTCACAGTCTCAGAGCATTCAAGATAACAGATTGCTTTGTCTACTTCTCTGCCTTGTGGTGTAACCCAGTGGTTCTCAAATGGGGGTACGCGTACCCCTGAGAGTACTTATAGGCACTCCAGGCAATATGTGACACTTTTAAAAATGTGCATTGTGTGCATATATATATATATATATATACACATATATGTACACATGTCTTCAGGGTAACATACCCATTTTCCCCCCATTTTACGGGCACTAGAAATCATACATCACTAAAAATGCTCATCCTGAATGTACAAGAAGTACAAGAAGCCAATAGTCTTCTTGTAAGGGGTCACATGACTTGCCTCACCCCTTTTTCAAACTCTTTTCCTTGTCCACACTCACATGTAGCAGTCAAGTTTTTCCACAAAAGCGTAAAGAAAGTGATACTATCCTGAAGATTTCATGAAAAAAAAATATGTATATATATTTCCACAATTTGGGGTAAGTTCTGACTTTGTTTTCCTTTGTTAATTGTATTTTCATCAAATATTTATTTTGTAAAGAGCTAAAATCGCTATGTTGCCTCAAAGCAACAATATGCAACAGTGGAATGGAATGAGGAGCATGCTTGTTGGCAATGCCATATATCAGACAGATGGTAGGATATCCAGAAATATATTGATGTATTTGCCAGTATATGCTTTGTTTCTTCTGCTTAAAAATAGTAAATTTAAATGTTTGATACATTTTACAGTTTATACTGGTAGTAATCTATGCATGTAGAAGTTACGGTTTTCAGTTCAGATGCGTGTGTGTGTATCGTACAAATGTAAAGAAAGCCCAACAAATGGTAGAAATGGTAAGGCCCAACATTGTGTCGGTCTACAACAAAAGCATGGGCTGTGTAGACCTCCTCAATTCCATGGTAACTCTATATTGCACCAAAGTGCGATCCAAGAAGTCGTATCATCGCCTCTACTTCCACATGATGGATATGGCAATGGTGCAAGCTTGGCTTCTCTACAGAAGAGATTCTACCAGTTCACCAAAACCTCAGCTTGCTTGATTTTAAATCTGAGGTTGCAAGCTGTCTGTGCAAGAAAGATGCCTTCTGCAGCAAGACGGGGCGGCCATCTCTGAGTGCCCAGGCAGGTTTAGACGTGAAAAGACGACAAGGCCCAACTTCACCTGAGTACATTGGTCTGAATCCCATAACTCCCCTTTGTTGTATCTGGCACTGTTGTAGCTATGCTTCTGTACTGTGTAGATGTGCTAATCTTTACATTATTTCATGGTGCGTTTCTTTTAGTTGGTTAGCTGACACTGCTCATTGAGGCAGTGGTCACGCTCTGAGATGATTCCTCGAAGCCCATCTTTGGTCGTAAAATGGTTCCATCTTTCATTTTTGCTCCTGTCTCACTGTGAGACTGGTTTTGAGCTATGATGGCTAGTTTTCTCCCACGACTGCCCATCTTTCGTCCAAGACAGCCTGAATTCTACAGTGTGAACCAGCATTAGTTCAGGTACAGTTAGGTATTTTAGCTTAGCATTTGCTAACCTATGATGCCATTTGTCTTTTTTCTGATCAAATCGTCCTCATTTCAGGTGTTGCTACTGGAACAACATCTGCAACGAGTGCATCCAGAGCTGACCTGAGGATTAGCTGAGCTCTTCCCACTGGCCGTCTACTCCCCACCTGCTTGGCAACCTTACTGCTGTCAGCCTGCGAATTGAGGCATGATTGATTTATGATACAGATGATTGACATCTGTATCATGAATCAATCATGGTAGAATACAAGATCACCAATAAAAGTCCAAATCACCAATAACATGAGACATGAGAATAAAAGAATGTTTTGTGAGCTAGCTTGACTTAAGAGGGCAAAGAGAGCATTATGCTCTTAATTCATTATCCACTCATCACTGGCCAGACCAAACATGAGGCCTACAGGGATCAGGCAAATAATTTATTCAAGTTAAAACACTTGTCCAGTCTATGTCGTTATCAAGGTTTTACGGCTGTCAGTAAAGAATTTATTTGCACAAGTGCAGTGAGCCAGAGATTCATGAAGTATCACTTTTAAAACCTACTGGTTTCTTCTCAGGTGAGATGTTTACATCTTTCATTAAAATGCATCTTCTGTGATTTAATCTGATCTTCCTGCTTAATGTACAAATAAGCATGCATTTAATTTTTGCTTTTAAATGCCAAATTCATTATTCATTTTAATCAGTATAGGCTGCAGATGTAAGTGATAAGTGTACCTTGCAAAAAATGATGAGGAAGAAGAATCTGGAAATAACATGGAGAGAGGATCCGTTTTTGTATTAATTGGACTGTATCTAACTTTGTAAAGTGCCTTGATTTTGATGTAAATTGGTCCTATACAAGTGAAATGAATTGAATTGAATTTCAAAGCGTTACCCATCAAAGGATATGAGGCCTACAGTACCACAATACAAGGAAAGATCTGCAACAAACATGAAGAAGACTTATTGACTTAGCTTAGTAGGCCCAGTCCCAGGACACTGCAAAAAGAATGTGGACAAAGTGTCACCGACCATCTTCAAATGCATCCTGAAGGATCACACCTGAATCCCTCCTGGAATGTGTTGAGGCGTTGCGTCACTGTGAGTCACTTGTTATCAGGTTTCCTTGGATTAATTTCAATACAAAGGAGTTAGGTCAACGATCAATCTGAAAAGTTTCAGTTTTTCGACCATTTCCACCTGCTGGTAGAAAATGGTAAAAAAAAAAAAAAAAAAAAAAAAAAAAAACGAAAAAAACTCCGTGGGGGAAAAAATTTTTTTTTTCCTTCCCCCTTCCTTTTCCCCCCC
>JBAMYA010044944.1:0-12080 GCA_037176975.1 Arrhamphus sclerolepis
TTTGAGGTTGTGGACAGGTGTCTTTTATACTGGTAACCAGTTCAAACAGGTGCCATTAATACAGGTAACGAGTGGAGTACAGAGGAGCCTCTTCCAGAAGAAGTTCCAGGTCTGTGAGAGCCAGAAATCTGGCTGGTTTGGAACAAATACTTATTTTATACCATGATTTGCAAATAAATTATTTAAAAATCAGCCAGTGTGATTTTCTGGATTTTTTTTTTTCTCTCATTTTGTCTCTCATAGTTGAGGTTTACCTATGATGAAAATTACTGGCACAACTGGTGGCTGACTAAATACCTTTTTGTAATGGATGAAAATTTCATTCCAAGGCAAAAGGAAAAAAAAGTAAGTAAGCAGAAATGCTCGAAGCTCAGTCTAAACCTTATCTGGACAAAAAAACAAATATAACCAATCAACAATAGGAGACAGTCAAAAATGCTTAAGTACACAATCCAAAAGATTTGCCCAGCGTGTCGTACCCCGACATCTACAATTAGATTTTTCATTCCAAAAGTGCCTAAACTTGTGGGATACTTTTTCTTCAAGAAGACCCGTAGTGGTTACAAGAAAGGTTTGTTGAAATTAATTTCACGATTTGAGTATGACTGTTTCTAAATTTCCCTCCAAAAATATTTCCTTTCTGTCTAGAGTCACTATCATCCATAGCAAAAGGAAAAGTTAGTGATGTCTGTCCATGGTAGTCATGTTAATCCTATCAGTCTCTATCTTCAGGGGCCTTACTTGTTTGCCTGAATTGACTTGTATTCTTTATTTTATTTTATTTTGGCTCTATTGGCCTTTATTTGCAGTGGAGACGAGGAAATGGGATAGAGGGAGAATGGTGAGCTGGGAGTCAACTCGCGACCACTCAGGGTTATAATAGTTCTGAATTTTTTTATATTTTTTATTTTTATTTCATTTTTCACTTTGTGTGATTACTTCAGTTTAGTTTTAGCTAGTTTAACAAATGTATCCATAGTTTTAGTTTTTGAGGTGTTAACTCAGATATTGGATGAAAGAACATTACCCTTAGAGTAGAGAAATCCTTTATTTTTTAATTAGGAAATTAAAATTAATTAGAAAAACCTGTCAAAAGTGAAAAGTCACTAGTAACTGGAATGCAGGGCAGACAATAACAGACGTCATCAAACATCAAGAAACAAGGCAACATTTCTATTTAATGTATAAGACTGCAGTCTTTGGTTCTTAAACATACCCCCTTTTCAAACAGTCTTCAAAAATAATTAAAGTCAAAATGAAATAGGAGTTAAAGGGAGGTCAATGTGTGTCTCCATTGTGGATGTAACAAACACACATGAACAGGAACACAAAAGAACGTGACACTCCCTCTTAGTGATGGGTGTCTGTATGATTTTGTTTCGGTTCTCCCTATAGATTCCAGTCCTTATTGGTTCCCCTTATCGGTTTCACAAAACATGAAAAATAAGGGCATATAAGTATATATTTAATTATCTTTATTAATATAACATTGCACTAATATTAACACTAATGTCTTTGCATGGGTGAAACGAGGCAGGCTATAATGGGCAAAGTTTAAAATAATGAGACTGTTTGAAGCTTTTCAATGCAGAGCCTACTAAAATGATCCAAAATGCCTTTTACAGGTGGTCATCCAGCATATAAAACAAGCTCATGTGTCATTTATTATCAGAGGGCATCGGGCGGGTGAAAAAAGCAAAAGTTGCCGAAAAGTGAGCTGTTTGCATCCCTAAGTAGCTGTTTGAGGAGGAAACTGTTGACAAAACACAACACGCATGTTCCTGTTGGTTCCTACTTGGAACCGAGGTTCTGTTCCCCTTCCTACTCCCTCTGCTCATCTTCAGTCACATATTTCCTTATTAATGTAAGGAAAACGTGTTGCTCAAGTTATGTCCTGATTTCTCAGACCAGGTAACAGCGGGACAGAGAAAATGCGCACAGCAAAGTCCTTATTTCAGTTAATGGAATTTTTTTTTTTTCAGTTTTAGTCTTAACTCTGCCCACATATAATGCTGCCTCTGCCTCTTTGAGCCTCTGTGAATTCCCGAGTCATGTTTTTGAACATTTTTTTGAAGATCAGAAATGTCCACCGCGATCACAACTAGAAGCTTTGACTGTGCCAGCCTTCAGGAGTCTCAGAGAGCTTTAATGTTGTCAAGAGTGACAGGATGTCCTTAAAACAGCACAGATGGTGTTGAGCCAACGACAGGAAACCAGCTTTGTTTTTGTTTTTTTCATTCTCAAACAGCAGATCCTACAACTTTACTGATTACTCTTTTCCTGTGCGTGAGCTTTCAGCTGTGGAAAGTTTGACGGATACTGATAGCTGTTTGCAGTTGTTGCGGTTTTGGTTTGTCAGCGTTTAAAGATGCCAACATATGACTTTCCCACTTTTCTGATTAACACGTTTGATTAGCACATACAGCAAGCTCAGTGTTCAGCTGTTGAGCTTTCTACCCACATTAATGCCTATTAATCTATATGAATCTTTGTTAAGATGCAAGGCTGTGCTTTACAGTTGTTTGGTATTTTACATTCACAGCTTGTGATCAGCAGCTCTCTGCTCTTCTGTCTGCTTCTTTGGTCAAAAATGCTCAAAGCCTGAAATCTGCACAGAGGCCTGAGAGAGCGAGTCTGGAACAACAATAGGTCGCAGCCAGACCGAATGGGGGTGGAAGTGTTATTAGCATGAGAAAGACCTCATCCTCAGCGCTCTCTTCCTCCTCACATTGTCTGCTTCGTGTCTTTGGCTCAGTTGCAGGACAAGTCACTTCCTTAAAGACCCATTATTCCCTTTAGCTCGCCTCTAATGTAGCTCTCAGCAAATAATTTCTTGTGGGAGAGAATCACATTGCAAGTATCCATAGAGTCTTGTAAAAAGTCTGTCTCGCATTGTAACAAATGTTTTAAAGTTACAATGTTGTTTGCTTCATTTGTTGCTCAGTTAATAGTTTTTTCTCTGTTCATTGGAAATTCTGTAGTCGACAAGAATGTGAACAAATATTCAAAATATGTTTCTTTGCATATAGAAATGTTAACCTACAGTTCTTCATTCAGTATTTCAGTATTGCAAAAAAACATAACACAGTAGAAAAGTCAACCTTGTGTATTCATGTGTGAAAAGGTAATCAAATCAATAGATTTTGCTTGTTAACAGTTCAGGAATTGATCTTGTTCTTCAAAAATCCTCTTAACAGGTGATAGCTGTTTGGTGGTTTTATGCCAACTTTGGAGCAAAATTAAACGTATTTACAGCCTGGTACAAAAATCTTTTTTCTTTTTTTTTTTTATTATTAATCTGTGGTTACATATTAAATCAATGACAACTGCAGGGGGAGTGAATGTTTTTATACATCATCAGATAAATTTATATTAAGCAATACAAATGACCAATCAGATGGCCGGACGTCATTTGACATGCTTGACTGACAGCTAGCCGTTGGCTTTGGTGTTAGCTTTGACAGCTTTGTCCAGCCTCTTTGCAACATGGCGCTGCAGGGTTCAAAGAAAAATGGGCTTCAAAGGCTCGTTCGTCCAGGATTTTACAGTCAATGGTCACGACCCAAAAGTCTTGACCATAGATGAACGTATGACCATAGATTGACTGGTAAACTGGTCGCTTCAACTCTCTCTTGCCCACAACACTGGTGTACAGATTCCACACTACTTCACCAAACCCCAACTTCATTCTGTCTCCAAGATACCTCAGTCCCGACCTGGAGAGGACATCCCACTCTTCTTCATGACTGGGAACCATGACCTCAGATTAGGAGGTGCTGGTTCTGCATGAATTTAACATTGTCGCACTCCCCCCCCCCCATTTTTTTCCCCCCTTTTTTTTTCCACCCAGTGCACAGTACCTAAGTTTGTAGTCCTGAGCATTGCACTCCCACTGCTGACCCCGGGAGGGCCCCGCTCTGAGCTCAAGTCTCCTTCTCTGCTTGAGGAGTGAGCAGGCCCTTCTTTACACCTGGAGATTGTCGCACATTTTAAGGCTGGAATAAGAAATGATTAAATAAGAGTATGTCGTGGAGGTTTTGCAGGGCTATAAATAACAAAGGTACCACTGATTAGAGGACTCACAGGTCAGAACAGGACACCAAAATAAAACTGGCTGTTCCCTCATTTCTTTCTTCCATTAAAGCTTGTCTGCAGTTGGCAGAGTTGTAGCCTGGGTTTGAAAATACTGAGACACATTGTTGAGAAGCTATTATTGAGACCAGCGTATATCTTAATCACTAAACTCCGTCCTAATAACTGTGACGGTGTACTCTTGGCACAACTGGTGGAGTCAGATGACAGAGCAATGCTCTCTCTTTATTATGCCCATTTTGTTTTGGGCCACGGCAGAAGAAGCCGTTGCCAGAAAAGCTCCTCAGTCGTAAATCTGTATGAAAATGATACTGTGGAAATGGAGAAAAAAAAAAAAAAGCACAATGTGGCACTGTCTCTCATTTTGTCTCACTCCTCTTTCTCTCACACCCGACTCTGTCGTTCTCTTCCTCCCTCCGTGGGTGTTTGGTACACTAAGTGCTTCGTGTTTGCTCTGGCCGTGAGGAGGCACAGTTGGCGTAGGCGTCAACAGCCCTCAGCCAAGTGTCCTTGCTTCCCCAAGTGGCTTTCCTGGCAGTGTTTTGGTGGAGTGACAGTAGAGTCAGCGTTCTCCTGTCAAACAGCAGTATTCAACGACGACGCTAAGGCTGCACGGCAACGTGAGGGCACATTTTCATAACAGCTGTAATTTATCACGCTAAAATGTCAGGCAGGCCCACCACATTTGTGATCACCTAAACAGTAAAAGTGCTCATGTGTGTCCTTTAGCAGTCAGGCTGCACGCACTGTTTATTATTCCACTTGACAAGGGCCATTATTTGTCTACAGTCTGTTGACACTGTAAACTGTAGACACCTGTGCAGGTGAGACGGCTGACGTGAGACGACATCGCTTTGTGTCGTGATGATAAAACATTTCACACTTGGATCCAAATAATTAATGTCATAATGAGATGCTCTACATTTATGGCCAAAAGTGTATTTAAGAGGCCAAAAGACTCCAACAATATTTCTAGATTTCTTATTTCCTTCCTACCTGCCTTCCTTCCCCATTTCCTTATTTCCTTCCTCCTTTCTGCTGATACTGGTTGGTTAATAACGACCCATGTGAAGGTAATTAACTTCGGGTCATTTCTAGTAATATATTTGCAGAAATTCTCCATATCAATCTGTTTAAATGAGCTTTTATCTCATTTGGGGGAATTATGACATTTCATTTGAAAGGTTTATTGGTGTTTTTGTTTTATCGAAATCAAATTTGTGAATGAGGATACAGATGCTAAATACTTCCAACCAGCATGAAAATAATGTTAAATTGCAACATCACAACTGGTAACAACAGTTTGCAAATGCTCTGAGGCCTCGTTTAGGCCTTTATGACCTGGTATTCACGTCCCTCCTGAGTGATCCAATCACAAATAGACTGCTCTAAGCTCATCTTTTTACACCTGGCATTAACATGTTCCTCCGCATGCGTCTTGAGTGACAGCTTGTGATCAGATAACTGAAAGATGTCTAGTCAGCCGGAGAAGGAAGCAGCCACTGTTTGTAGGAGTTATATTTTTTTCTCGTTTGACAGATCGTACATATATGAGAAAAATGGCGACGGGGAAGCGTCCAAAAACATGCTAGATAGCAAACGGCTTCACACGTCGAAACAGACACGTGATGTGTTAGAAATGAACAGGAGGAGGAGAACTACGGTTGGAAAATGAAAAGAACGTTGTGGTTGTTGGTGGTGATTATAGCTCCCTCTCGTCATTTAACACGCTGTTGTTGGGCACATCTTTCCATGTAGACAGAAGATGTCAGTTATGTAGTTTTGTTTATGTTTCTGGAAGTAGTAAATGATGCTGCTGTGATTTCTACCAGGCTGCTGCTGGCACTGAGAGCTGCAGGATTCGGCTTAAACGTACACACTGTTGTCAAACGGACGGTGAGATGACAGCAGGTGGGGTGCTTTGTGTCCTTCACTACAGGGATGCATGAACGCTCTTTGTTCAAACACAGATGCAGTTTCACTCAGCTCACTTCCTCGTCTGTACATTAGAGACGTGTTATGGCATCAAAAGAGGAGCAGCGCTGTGAGGTGTAACCCAGGTGTATTATTTGTTTTCTTTATGTAACCTAAGAATTATTATGTTGGTGCTAGCCGGAAACGCAGCCTCCTCCTGATGTTGATCTGAATTGGTGTTGCTGTTTTAATTCAGAAGAGTTTCCAGGCAGCATCTGATATGATTTACTGGGAAATTATTAATCAAAGCTGCTCCTCTTGGCTCAGATGTCTGTTTACCACACTGAAACTGGTTCGTGCATGGCCTGAAGTCTGTTTTTTTTTAAACTATCGCTGAGTGTTTATGAGCTGAGTGATTGATTAGTTTGTTTTGTTTATGTTAACACAAACGTATGGCCTGTTGTACTTTCTGCCGTGCTTCTTCACTGTGTTATCAAATTGAAGTTTGTATGTATTATTATTTGTATATTCCTAATAGAATTTTGTGGGAAAAAAATCGAGGAAGTTTCATTATTTATCATTTAATTGTGTTTTCTATGTTAAGATTGATCTCCTTTTTGTCATGTATATCTTATTAGTTGGTCTGTAGCCCATGACGCAGAGTGTTTGTAGGCTGTTTCTATTCAAAGGTTGTTTATTCTGTGCCCAGCATTCCCAGTTGACATGTTTAAGTGTCCATCAAGTCATTGTGGATGACCTAAGCAAAGTTATTGTCCCATTGGCTTGTCTTTTTAAGCTCTTTTTCTTTTTATACTTACACTACATCTTCTAGCCAACCTCTTAATGTCTTGAGGTGAAATGCAACTTTAACGTTGTCCTCTCTTGTTGGCAGCGGTCAGTTTGCTGTGGTCAGAAGATGCCGGCACAGGAACACAGGTGTGGAGTACGCCGCCAAATTCATCAAGAAACGGCGCAGCAAGTCGAGCCGACGGGGAGTGACGAGGGAGGACATAGAACGAGAGGTGAACATCCTGAAGGAGATCCAGCACCCGAACATCATCACGCTACACGAGGTCTTTGAAAACAAGGCTGAGGTCATCCTGATCCTGGAGCTGTGAGTGGATTTGTGTTCTTCTCCTGCATGCTCAGCAGCTTCAGGCAGCACCAGGACAGCCGAGTTTATGAATCTGAAATAGAGAGAAGCTTTATACTTTGATGTTAACATAGACTGAATGACTTGAGAAGTGGGAGGGATATTCAAAAGCGTAGTGAGATCATGAATCAGTCCTTGGATCAATGTCTACAGGGAGCACAAGAGTCTACACACAAAAAAATCACATATAAAGGTTATTCAGAGGGTTCCTTTTTCCTCCTAACATTTTATTTCTTGCTGTTATAGCTGGGCACCTAGTTAGTACAGCCAAATATTTTGCACCTCATGCAGGCACACGGTTGAAAGATGCTTTCACAGGCTTTGGTCTACTTAAACTAAACTTCTTTTTTCCATTTTTGTAAACACAGTCCCTCAGGCAGTGATTGTTTCTAAAGTAGGTAAATGAGATGTATATCGTGTAAAAGCAACCTAAGAGATATATTCTACAGTTTGTGCAGGATTAGTACTTGAGTTAGTACATGAAATGGCACTTAAAAATAAATATCAAGTCTTTATTTTTTACAAGGTTTTCAAAACTAAAATGATCAGATTGTTAAAATAACTACTATTCAGGGTAGGCTGATATAAAATGTGAATGCCGCTGATTTCTGTTTCTTGGAGGTGTTGTGCAACTTGAACTAAGAAACAGTTAGTCCAGTTTAACCAGCCTACATGCGACTCCATGCAGCTGCATGCAAGTCCAAACACAGTAAAACCACTTATGTTTGAGTTAAAGGCATTCAGCAGACACTTAGTTGTGCATAATTATGTGCTGTTTTAATGCCTGTGCAGCACTCTAACCTTTGCAGACTGTCGGTAATGAACATATGAAGCTCGTCCCTTTAGTTTTAAATGTTTCAACAACTTCCATTATGCTTGCAGATCATTCTTGCAGACTATGAAATTACACTTTCAAACCCTCAGTAGGCTGCGTTGTATATGATTTTCCTTGACTGAGTTTTTAATTTACATTACATTTATGTTGCTCGGAGGATTTGGAACTCGTGTAAAATTATGAAGAAAAAAGGCTCATTTCAGTCTTAAACTTTGTTTTTATAGTTCTTTTCATCAGCTTGTGTAACACAAAGGGTTAAGGTTAAATATGGGTTTACTTCTTGTATGTGAAGTGCAGGTGAAAATTTGAGCTACAAAGACGCGCTAAGTTTCACGTAAAGTCTACAATCATCAATTTCATAAATTTCACAAATGTACAGTTACAATTACACAGTTTCAAAGCCCCCTCACATGTCAGAAGCCCTGTTGAGACCTGGTATTAATATCCATCCTAATAAATTGGTCAAACGTGGACAACCCTAAGAATATCTCTTCACACCTGGTATTAAATTACACACACATCTTAGGTGCCAAAATCTGCTTGGATCTCACTTTATTGACGTGTATACAAATAAGCATGCAAGTTTTTTCTTGATGAGACCAAATGTTCTGTATTTTTTCTTCTATCTACACAAAAGTTGTCATTTAAGGATGTATTGTGTTAACGCTGCGAACAGAATGTGGCCACACGTGGCCCAGAACAAAGTTTGAGTGATCAGACCCTCAAATGTGTCCTGGGTGCCTTTACATCACTCAGCATGGATGTTAATACCAGGTCTGAACCCCACACCATTGTTCCCATTATGCCCACTGGTGTGTGACCATAAAAGCCAACTTTTACATAGTGTACATTGAGGACATAAATGGATAATATGGATGCTGTCTAGCATCATATAAATGTTTGTGAATGGATGAATGAAAAAACGCATGGTCAAAAACTTGAAGGTGCTACGTAGTTGCTGACGGTCTACCATATCTTGATAAAGGTTGGGGTTTGTTTCTGGTCTTTTCATGCTCCCTTAGAAGTGAGGTATATAAAGTATAGCTTCTGTGTGCTGCTTTTACATTTTAACAACTTGACTTATGTTTTATGGCTGATGTTTCTCTGATGTTGAATGAATTAAGTTTGCATTTGTCCATCAATCCTCATTTGTCTCTTTTGCTTGGTTTGGGTCCATCCAGCACTCCACTACCCATCGTACACATTACAAGTCTCAGCTTTGCTTTCTTTGATGGTATTTCCCTCTTGTTTCTTCTCTTTCTTCTCTTCTCTTCTCTTCTCTTCCTCTGCTGGTTTGTGACAGATTTCCTCCCCATCACCGATGCTTTAACAAAGGCTCAAATCTTTCTTACACTGGGGGCCTCTCAAATCATGGCTCCTGTTACACTTCCAATGGAGACATGGCAGTTCATTTCCTTGACTAGTCGGTCAGGGATAATCTATCCTATTGATTCCCAAACGTATTTATTGCCAAGCACTCAGAGGAAGAGGCTCTCTGAGCTCTCTGAGCTATGAGTTGTTTGTCATTGTTATGTCAGTTAGGATGTGTTTTTGTTGGCATGTTGCCTTGGAGTTCTAGAATGAGGATGAAAGATGAACCCAGGACAGCACTTTGATGACTTATTGACAAACTAGACTCTGCACAGTTACTTGTATTTCCCGGAGTGAGTTGTTTCACTGTGAAACTATGTGAAATTTGCTGCAGAAGCTGTTCTCACACTACTGGATGTTGGTGCCAAACTCGTACCATCCGTGTGGCTGTTGACACAAAAGATGACAATGTTGAAACTTTCATGAGCTTACTTTTTATACCTGACAGTTTAAAGATTAAAGAGTGCGTGATTGTCAGGTCTTTACTTTCTCAAACAGCCATGTTGTCAGACTTCCCACTAGTTCCTGGACTTGGCTGTAAAGTGGGGGGTGGTCATCTCAAATTTCACAGAACTTTTTTCCTAAAATCAAATTTCTTTCTAGTATTGTCACTAATTTTTAAAAACAAACTTTTTTTTTCATTAAAAAATAAGCTAATTTTGTTGTAAAACTGCAACTTTACCTCTACCCTTAACATAAAATTGAGACTTTTCCACTACAATCACGATCTCTTTTTATTGTAAATCACAAATTTAGAAAAATGTTATCTTTCTCTGTTAAAAAAAAAGAAGAAATAAAAACCTAATTTTGTATGAGATCAAGATTTATATTCCCCCCCAAACTTTTATTTTGCAATCAGATTGTGACTTTTTAAATGGCAAATCTTCAACAAATTCATTTTTATAGGGCTGAATGATTTGGGTGAAAATGTCTAATATGATGTTTGTCAGTCGAGCTTCAGTTCATTCTTAAATACATTATACCTTGAAAAAAAAGACTTAAATGCTTCTTCTTCAGCAAGACCAGCTCTTGTGCTCCATATTCATTTTTACTTTTACAGATGTGGCCACAGTCATTGTTCATTGTTTTTGCTCAGGAAGTAGCAAAATTCTCCAAAATAATTTGTTTTGAGCTGCATAAATCAGAGCGACATCTTTGATTTGCTGTTTGAATCAGTTTAAATTACTATTTGGACTTAAAAAACAAACAAACACATTTTTTATTCTAGCTACCATTTGGATGTTAAAAGATTTGTTTTCATTTTGCTTCAGTTTGTCCTCTGCTTTCTCTCCTGCTTGTTCTCCTTCTGGATCAATACAACAAGAGTCCTTGGACATCACACACTGGGGAAAAAAAAACTTGTTTAAAACAGAAACAGACGATGCGTTCAGGCACAAACGTCCTTTTCCTGTCGGTGTGTCAGTTTACAGTTTGTCAACCACCGAAGCAGATGATGGAGAAAAGGGCAGGTGTCCTGTGGGTGGAGGGCTGGAGGGTCCCAGGATGGGCAGCTTGTGTGGTGTTTCCCACTTTAGATGTGTGTTTCTATTCCTGCAACATAATCTGGGATGAAATTACCTGCCGATCAGTTTGTGCAGCGGACTCTACAGAAACTGCAAGATAGGTTTCATACAGTGGTTGAATAAATATAAATTAATGAGGTTGTGAATCCGCTGCTATAATGAGAATATTTCACTGTTTAAAGTGGTTTTTGAGTTTCGTGTTTGAAAGTGTGAAACTCTGATAAGGACACTTTAATTACATGTAACTGCCCTCACTCTCGCTTCTGCCTTCCCTCGGATTTCCTCCTTCTGAAGGCTTTCCCTCATTATCGTGATGTTTCTGTCATGTTTAATGCTCTGCCCTTTTCTTTCTCCATCCTCTTATCTCCAGATGCTGCCCTTATCATTAAGAATTTTATTGTGTAATGAGTCTTCAGTCATAGCCTGGTTTTATTAATTGAGCTTGTGCGATGCTATAAAAATGGACTCATTATAAGTGTAGCTGGATAAAATGTGAAGTAGTCTTGGTGATAAGCAGTTAGTGGTGTTAATGTGAGCAGTCTTAATTAGCTGGTGGAGAACTGCGCTGGTTAACTTCTGCTCTAATGTGTAAACGGCTCTGGCTGTTTTGCATCAGGGTGATTAGATTAAATCAGCTCAGCTCTGTTAATCAGGGATTTGTAGCTGGCTCTGATGTGAGAGATCTCTCCTTTTCATTCTTAATCCCTGTATCGCTCTCTCTCCCTCTCTCTCTCTCTCTCTGTTCGTCATCTAGTGTTGCCGGCGGCGAGCTCTTTGACTTTCTTGCGGAGAAGGAGTCGCTGAGTGAAGAGGAGGCCACTCAGTTCCTCAAGCAGATCCTGGATGGAGTCCTGTACCTGCACTCCAAACAAATCGCTCACTTTGACCTCAAGGTAATGCCACGACACCATCATATACCACTGACGAGGTTTTGTCCGCAAACTAATTACTAATAATTCACATGATTTTTAATTAATTGTCCAGACCCAATGTAGGTCATTAATTGAAAGCAGCAGCAACATTTACACTAAACAGAAAGGATCCTGTTTACCTGAATGTTGGAGATTTTTGTTGTTACTTTTTGTTCTTGAAACACCGCCAATTCAATTCAGTTTAATTTAATTTATTTATATAGCGCCTATTTACGACAAGTCATCTCTAGGCGCTTTAGAAACCCAGAGCTTGACCCCCG
>JBAMYA010044945.1:0-12079 GCA_037176975.1 Arrhamphus sclerolepis
TGCCATGTTAACTGCCATGCTAACGTCATCAGGAACATACCAATAGGCTCAGACAAGACAGTCAAAATATAAAACACTTGATACACAGTTCAGCCAATGTACACTGGAACATGGAGGGATTGGGTTTCAACGTGCTGACCTTCAAATAAGTGGACGACTTTCAAAAGTTTTTGGAACCCCAGAGACTACAGTCTCTGTGCTCCTGTTCTTCCTGTAAACATGATTCGCCAACAATTTCTGACTCAGAATTATATTTAAATCAGCATCCAAATAATTTGCTCTGTTGTGTTTGGTGTATTTACAAGAGCCTGATCAGTAATATCTACCATCATTTGTTTTATTTAATCCAAAATACTGACATTCGCTGAACCTTTACCTTTGCAGTGAGCATAGGGCATGGTGATGACATACTCCTCATCCCTGCTCAGGAAAAGCAGTCTGGCTTTGCCATCCAAAATAGCTGACAGAGAGTTACCTTCATGAAGACAAAAAAGAGAAGAGCATGAACATCAGCTTTTTCCACAGACAGTCAGGCCTCTGAAGCAAGAGTGGGCATTTAACTTAACAGGTACTGTCAGCAACGATCAAAGCTAAAACTAATCTGTTGTGTTATGCATGTCTTCAGATGACTATATGTGGAAATCAATGCTAATCTTCTAGTTCATTACAAACTGCAGTATGATCTATACCGTAAAACTTGGATTTAGCCAGGATGCTCCCGCTAATAGAAAAACCATCCTTTCTATTGGAGACATAAAAGGCTGAGATGGGTGGATGGTGGGACACCTGCGAAGGAACAAAAAGAGAGGGAGAAGAGTGAGTTGAGGGGGGGAGGTGTCAGAGGTCCTCCATTTCTTTTTTTATTTTGCTGCATTTCACAGTTGTGTACTCTGAGGTTGGAAAATTGTACATATTGTACACTTCATATAAGGGATGACTATAGCTTTGAATTTGCTTTAACCTGTTCAGCTATGTAGAAGGTGCAGCTGTCAGTTTGTGGATGAAGCCAACAGCATCGAAACGTCTCTCCCAGGATTGGGTTGTAAGGCTTTTTCAGACCCTTCAAGTGCAAACACAAACAGGAGTGTTAGTATCACATTAAGTATCAGCTGAACTAAACAGGCTTTGTTTTAGTTAAGCAGGATATCTGTTTAACAAGTAAAGGTCCCAACATTGATACCGAGTCATACTAATCAAGCACTACTTTAAGAGTCATTTCACTCTGATTGCAAACTCTACAGATATATTTGATCAAGCAGATTAAATCTTCTGCGTCTGTGAGATCTGTGAACACCCTGTTTGGCCTCTCCCTGACTTTAATTTTCTTAGTTATAGGATAGATGCATGGGCTGGGTTGATCTGGGCTTGGAGATTAGAAGACCAGCACGTATGTGAAATTTCTGCTTACTTGAAGAGAAAGTTGGTTTTGAAAGTCAGAAAAAGCATAACACGAGCCCTTTAAGGAATGAACTTGTCTGGATCAAATCTTGTTTGTTGTCATAATAAATGAAATGTCTCATCTAAGTAGACAGCACAAAAAGTGTCTAAATCTCAAATGATCTACAGGCATTTTCTGCTAATTCATAATACTACAGAAGGACAAAAAAAGTGATCCAAAATGGGAGGAAACAAGCAGAATGGAACAGGACCAATGTTGTTAGTAGATATGATATTGGAGAATAGGGACCTTAAAACCAAGAACATAAAAGCTAAAGAAAAAACATTCCAGTACTATTTCAGCAGGTCAACAAGTCAGTGTATGTGAAACAATATCCAGACAGGATTGTGTATTATAATAACAAGCCACATAACAGTAAACAATAACTTACCTTGGGCTTCTTGTAGAAGCCTGACAAATACCATCTCAACACCTGTTTGATCCGACCAAATGGGCTCTCTTCCAGTGCAGCTCTTTAATGAAGAAAAGATTTTGAGAAAAAAAACAAAAATAAAACAAAATAAAACATAAATAATCAACTATAATGGATTTTTTTTTTAAATTCTTATTTAAAAAGTCAGTAAAGTTAGAATAAGACACTGACTGTGAGAGCAGATCAGCATGGTAGTAGTAGTCAGAAAGCTTGTCCAGGAAAGAGCGTGGCTCAAGGATGAACGTCGGCAGCACAACCTTTGACAGGTCCATGCCGGGCCGCAGCTGTTTCAGCAGGCCCCAGATCAGTCCTTTATTCTCCTCTGACACAGTCTCTACCTGGGAAGCCTCCCCAGCCTTAAGAGACAAATAAAGACATTTAGAAGGGCACTTGGTGAGGGTAGCAGGGTACCCTGGCAGTTATTCACTTTCAATCTCTAAAGACAACAGGGTAGCTAAAAACATATAATAATGATGAAGAGGGAAACTTGAAGGCAGAGCCCCTTTACCTCAGCCATCTCCTCTGTGCTCTGCTCCACATAGCTTGTGGCTTGTGGCCCAGGGGACATCTCATCTGACTGCTCCATGTCGCTCTCCTCTGTCAGCCTTCCACCATTTTCATTAGCCATGGTGTCCCAGTCATCATGAGTCTCGCGGTCTGATTTGTCTGAGAAACCGTCATGTTCCATGTGGAGATTGCCAAGCAAAGCTGAGTCGTCCAATCTTATGAATACAGAGAAGTGAAGACTAAGGTAAGAGCTGCTGTATTTTATTCAATCATCACAAACAACTCATTTATTGCTGCCTAATGGCATGCTGTTGAGTAAGATTAGACAAAACTGTGCAAGAAATCGCAAATTAAGAATAAACCACTGGATTAATCAGCGAGACAAGAACAGTAAGTAGAAGAGATGGAGGTGTCTGCAGGAAGTACGTAAAAGAGAATCATGACAAAAATTGTAAGATGTCAGTGTATGGAGGACCAGAATTGACATAATTAAAAATAAAAGCATAAATATATATTTTTTGTTTTTCCTTTTCCTTATACATGCACTGTCATCAAAAAATATATGTATTTTGTTTTTTCCTTTTCATTTTACATGCATTTTCATCAAAAAAATCATATATTGTTTTTCCTTTTCCTTATGCATCCAACTTTCATCAAAAAATATATAGATTTTGTTTTTCCTTTTCCTTATACAAGCATCTGTTGTTTTTACATTCCCTCGTCTCCTCTTGTTCCTTTACCATATGCATTTCTGCCTCATTATGCAAATGACGAGGGCTGCCCTTCTTGGGCCAGCTCCTCTACTATTGGTCAATAAACAGGAAGAAGCAGGATCCAGGTGCAGATCATTGTGCATGCCTGCTTGTGGCTGTTTCAGGAGAACGCCATATTTGAGAGGAAGTGAAGTCCCAGCAGAGGTGTCTCAGATTCCTGCTTCAGAAGTCTGTGGACCACACAGGAACAATTGGGAGACCTGGAGTTCCATGGAGTTAGTGGCGTCTAGCTCACTGTTGATCCAATAAGGAAAAGGAAAAACAAAATATATATTTTTCTGATGAAAGTTGCATGTATAAGGAAAAGGAAAAATACAACATATATAATTTTTTGATGAAAATGAATGTATAAGGAAAAGGAAAAACAATATATACTTTTTTTTTGGATGAAAATGAATATAAAATGAAATGGAAAAAGCAATATATATATATTTTTGGACGAGAGTGCATGTATAAGGAAAAGGAAAACCAATATACATATTTTTTGATGAAAATGCATGTAAAATGAAAAGGAAAAACAAAAAAATATATATTTCTGCTTTTATTTTTAATTATGTCAGTTCTGGTCCTCCGTAGAGGTGTACGTCCAGATATTGAGAAACAATTAATTGAGTCTTAACTTGAATTTCTGTGCAATTTTAATTTTTAAATTAAAACTAGTTCTCAGATAGTTCTACAGCCTACTTGAACACATTGAAAAAGAGGGGAAAAAAGCATGAAAAAAACAAACAAAAACATGCTTCATCCAGTTAATGGCCACAGAAAGTAGAAGTGACAATGGGAAAGGGAAATATAGATATGGAGGGGAGGATGTAATGGTCGCAGTGGCTTATCAGGAACATCCTAGAGCCATTTGCAAGTCAGACAATGAACACTGACTGCGCTGACAGTGCACACACTGAAAAATACAGAAAGACAAAGAATTTACAGTAGGACCTTAATCGTATTGACAGTCAGTGTTTTATTTTACAAATCCTTCACAGCTGTGGTCCTACCAATTGCAGTAAATTACATATATTGGACAATTACTGTGTTATGAATATTTCCTATGACCATACAACTGTAGTCACAGAAAATATGAAAACAGCTGACTTCCCTTATTCATTGTTAAGCGAAGTCAGCTGTTTTTGAATGCAAACCCTAAAACACTTTAGAAACCTGCCCAACCGCTTTTCAACAGACTGTGAATTATTAACAACCCAACATTATTACTCCAAACACAACCAGGAACTGCAGCCATTTTTCTTACCTCAAAATACAACAGCATATAGACAAACTCCTCCTCAGGAATCCAAACCCCACAGATGCTGTAATCAGCAAATCCAAAAACAGAAGCAGATTCTACTTATCTTATTTTCTCTCTGGTCTGTGTAAATGTTTTTGCCCTGCAGATAAAAGGGTGCGGTTCTGTTTCTTTGACTCAGCATACCTGCTTCCTGAAAACGTGAGGATATTTATGCCAGTTTTCCAAGGTGTGTTTCTGTGTGTATTTAAGCTTGCAATGGCTGCGCTGCTACAGTCTCTTTTTGGGTGGTGTACAGATCACATTGTGCTCTATCTTCCTGCTCTCATATCAGTCATGTGACTGAACAGGGTGCTAAGATTTGCTAGGAGATCAGCAAAGAGGAGGAGCTGCTGTTGCTGCTAATGACAGCCAGAGGGTGGGTTCAGCCATGCAGAAGGTAAGAGGAAGAGAGGTGTGGGGAGGAGGGGAAAGTTTAGGATTTAAATGGCAAAAGCTGAGAAAATTAGAGCTGCAAAGAAAAATATAAATACACATATACATAGTGATTTTTATGAGGGTTGCATTGCCCACTCCTATGAAGACTGGCACCTATCTAGAGCCATCTCATTGTGAATAAGCTGTCACACTGCAGAAGGATACACATTGGTTTTTTTAAAATTACCTTTTAATCCTTCTAAGATTGATGGGCAGCAATAACTATCTCTGTGAGACCATTGATAATGTGTGTTGTCCTTGGCATCTGATCAATACACACTTGAATGTTCCACACCATCAAACTTCAAAACTTATTTAAAAGAGGTTGTTGTAATCATTTAATCAGGTACACTGGACTGGCAGCATCTAGCTGCTACTGGACCTCTTCAGTCCTATGAAGACTCATCTCACAATCCACAATACAAGACAATAATACCATTAACCCCTGAAGGGAAACTAATAGTTTTGGTGTAAAGGACTCAGGTACCCCGGTGGCAATGATCACAGCAAGACTGTAGCTTCACAACAAGACTCTTTATTTACTTGCACTTTTCAGTGTGGAAAACCATACACACACTCGCAGTGCAGACTGCTAATCTGGCAGTCCAGTCCTCTCCAGCCTGAGTGCCAGTGTTTAAATAGAGGGAACGTGATTGGCACATGCAGCACAGGTGTGCCAATCAGTCACTTTCAGGCGCTGCTCCCTGAGCTGCAGCTTCACCTCTCTACAGCCGAGCAGAACCACACCCGGCCACCACATATGGTAACTATCATTATTCAAGACTCACGAAAGTTTAATTTTAGATGGTTATAGCCTTGGTGTAGGAACAATCTACTGTAGTGATTTGTGTTGCTGCAGATCAAAAGAAGCCTCTGACTAAAGACACTCTGTTGTTGACTTACTATTTTGTGAAACGGATGTTCAGGGTTGTCCATGATGTTTTTCATTTTATGAAGTATCCTTCTTTGCACAATCAGCTCCAGAGGCCCCAGACCAGTCCACAGAACAAAGCCAGCCTTCTTTCTCAGTTTGTTCAGTTTTTTTAAGTCGCTGCCCCCCCCACAGATGACCATATTTTTGTTTAGTTTTTATTTAATATATAATGACACAATGTAATGTACTCTTGTTCATCCAAGGCTGAATGATGTTTTTTTTTTTGTTTGTTTTTTTTAATTGTCCACATACAGGAAAACATTAGAATTGAAAGAGGGGTATACTCTCCGTTTAGAAAGGCTGCATACAAAAATGTCATTCAAATGAGTAGTTACATTACTTTACATTTAGCAGATGCTTTTACCCAAAGCGTCTTTTATTCAAACTGCCTAGTAATGAACTCTGCTTGTATAAAATGTCTTCACAAATACTTTAATATTTTTCAAAGGTTTAGATGTAAGGTTTTAATTTTTCTTGACATAAATCATATAGCATACAGTTTTAAATAACCTGGTACACAATTAACAGTAAACACAGAAAAAACAGTTTTGCATTTTGCAAAACTATCTCCAGACAATCAATGATGGACTAAAGTATGGTTGTAGACCAACCATCTACCTGTACCTCCCAGTCCTGGACTGGAAACTACAGAAAAACGTGCTAGTACTAAACACAAGATGGAGGTGTATATGCCACTGTTGAAGCATATTACTTACTGCATCAGCTCTGTGTCAGTGAGTGGAGAAGACTGCAGAAGCTGGAGTATATGTGAGGACTCTGAAGACAGATTGATATCTCCCTCTTTCCCAGCTTTGGCTGTCAACTTATACAAACTGGAGCAATTTAAAGCCAACTCCAGGGCATCCATCCAGCAGCGGCCTAAGGAAGAAATTGATTTTAGAGGAGACATGGAGATGTGACTTTTTTTAATTTGTAATTGTAAAAGAAACTCATGCAAGAATGTAAAACACCAAGTGAAACAATTGCACATGAGCCTCACCATCAGACTCTGAAGCAGCTCTGAAGATCAGGTAGTTGCTGGGTAAAGGCTGCGTGATGGAACCAACGTTTTCTCCTTTGGGGCCCTGAGCATATGGACCAAACAGTGACTTAACTGAAACAAATAGCTCTCGAGAGAATGAGAGAGAGCCAGAAGCATGAGGCAGCACTGAAAAGACTAATCACCGCTTGCAAAATGTAAACAACTAATGAAAAAGACACAACTGATTTACTATCTGATGCTGACAACTATTGATGCGCACTACAAAACCAAGTAAAATTACACTAAGCTGAACAACATACCAGGGGGAAAAAAAAAAAAAAAGAGAGACAGACGTTGGGGTGGAATTACTAAAATTATTCCCATCGCCACCTTTGTTAATTTCCCTTGGGGATTAATAAAGTATTTTTGAATTTATTAAAGGTTGGAATCGGGGTAACACCAAGGTGTTATTTCACATAAGTGTTTTCAACAGGGACTTTTAATCACATTTCAGTTTCTTTATTTTGTTTTTTCTTCTTCTTTTTTTTTTTTGTCTAATTTGTCTTGGTATTTCACATGTTGTCCCACATTCTTCGGTTTTGAGGCTGTACCATGGTGTCTTTTGTTAATCCTGCCATCAGAAGTTATTTATTTACTTTAATTTGGCACCTAGAGAATTATCAATGTTTCCATATGAAAAATAATTGGATTCGAACTTCCAATTATGCACAAGTTAAAATGATCCAGTATTGATTTTCTGTTTTGTGCAAAGTCCCTCTCAGAATGGCAATTTAAATCAATTCAATTATACTTTATTAGTCCCCGAGGAAAAATCTGTTGCAGTAACTGTTATTATTTAAGTTTCTAACAAAAATGACTAACCTTGACAGCCCAGATAGATTTTTCAAGTGGATGGTAAAGCTTGAAGCAGAAGCCGTCCTTCTTGGAAGGTCTCTCAATCAGCTTGCATGCACTGAGGAGAATAGTTCCCACCCAGTGATCCGCTTTGGGGGTCTTATAAATCAAAAGTACTCCAGGCTTCAGTGCACACCACAGCTTGGTCCAGCTTTTTAAAGAACCACGGATCTGCAGATGGACAATACATCAGATGGGGTGTAATTATAGGAATATGTCACTGATGATTCACATTTACAACTCTGTTTTGTTACCAGTATGTAAAAGTGAACACAATGTAAATTGTATAATTGTTTTTTCTATTTGTAATATTTTTCATATAGTTTCATTAGCTAATGAATACCATTTCTGTAAAGTTAAGTATATTACATGTGAATGAAACAGCATAGCTTTCTCACACCTTTAACCAGTTGGACATGATAACAACACTGGGGTCTTTAAGTGCACTGGATAGCTCTTTAGCTGCTCGTTTCTTCTCTTGCCTGTAGTTTTGCTTTTGGACCTGTGGAGCGGGAGAAAACACAAATCAGTTATTGAACTCATTTACCTCTTTTTGTGACCAGACAGTTCAGTAATGTAAATATAGTTGAGGGGCATCGCAACACTGTCACAAATAAGCAACAGAATTCATCAGAGCAACGATTCAGGAATGTGACAAATTTAGAAAAAGAGATTAGAGGAATGACGACAAAAATGAAGGAACTCCTGGGTGCTTAAGAAGAAAGAAACATTTATTCAGGTTAGTGATATTGATGCATTTATGTATGACAAAATTATTCAAACCCACCATCATAAGAATATCAAAATTAAAAAATCATTACATCAATAATCTTCATGACTGAAGTAGCATTGGACAAAGGAACTTCATATAGGACAACAGCTGTTGGTAGGTTCTGCAACAGCAGCTGCCATTGGCACATGCACCACTTGTGTGGGTCAATCAACACTGTTGACTTAAAAGCACCAGGTGGATTCTGTCTTCTTCTTTCTTCATTCAGAGATGGGATGCATGCTTTGATATATGCAGTTCCATATGGAGCAACAGTAAGACAGCATGTCCCACAGCTCTTGTGAGAAGTCAGGAACAAGGAGAGAGATGACAGAGCAGCCAGCCAGCTTCAGAATGAAGAAAAGTCTAGAAATTCTGAAGTATCTTGTTAAGTACAAATGACTCTGAATGACTGGCATTTTTAAAATGTTAAATATCTGTGTGAATGGTCACATTTTCCCTCTCCTCCTGTGTTCTAAAGTTGTGAATGGGCTTTGTGTCTGAAAGTAGTAATCGTCAGAGCAAACACTAGGTGGAACCAGAGTTAAATAAACAAAAGCACTGAACGAAGACCTGTAACACAAACGTTCAAATTTTAAAGTAGGATCATTTCATTTCAGTTTTTCAAACAGCCCATCATTATTTGAACCAATTTATAATGAGTGGAATACTGCATAATAATGCAAAACATCTCTCACAAGAAAAAAAAGGGATGTGTACCTTGAGTGACTCCTTTCGGGCCAGCTTTTCAGTGGGGGAGGGACAGTCCTTCTCAACACCATTAAACATCCTGGACTCAGACTGGTTAGTGGGAGTTAGTCAAGACAGAAAAAAGGTGACTCACAGAGTGACCAACACTTCCCAACTGTAGCTCCTGTAGAAATTTCAGTTTACAAGGTGACTAAAATATTGTATCGGAGAAGTTCAATTTGGCAAATACTGAAAATTTAGGTTCCATAATTATTGATGATTAATAAATTACATACTGCCACACACAATTCACATGTTTATTCACTTAATTATGGATAGAATAATTTATTGTCTCTACAAGTTGTTGAGAAGCAGGTGGGTGACAATTACAAGCAGCCGCGAAAAAACAGGCAGTCAGTTCTGGTTTTATGATCACAAGCTTCCTTGGTTAAATATTGACAGACAATGATTTAGTCATTTTCTTTAGAAAATAAAAACCCATTAAAAGAATTAAAGTAATTTTTTTATGCCATTTAATGCAATTACACATTTACTTTCTTGAATACACTAAACATATTTGATTCACAAGATTATTTGGTGATCCAACACAGCTATTTAAATGGATCAATTTGTGTCAAAAATAAGTGGGAGAGAAAAGGGCCATGCTTAAAGTATTAAACTACATCAAAAGCTATTTTTTGTCTAAATTGATCAATAAGGGAATTTGGATGGAAGAAGAGGCAAAAAGCTAAATATCCAGCTACACATGTGACATTATTTCACATAATGTAATAAACGCTATATTCCAGGACTGAGGCGAAGCAGCATGAAGTGAGGACACAAGACAAGAAAAGATTCCATGGCTGCCATTAGCAACATCCCTAATTTAAATTACAATAGAAACAGGTTATTAGAGGTAAGAGTAGTACAAGAAACAGCAGCAGGACCAAATAGGTCTACATTGCCATGTAACTGGCTTGTAGTCCTAAAGACATAGTTCCCACCATGGCCTTGACATATAAAGCACAATTTTAATATGACTCAACAAAACTACTCCTTGAACAAGTATTTTATTCCCTGTCTGTTAGTTCTAATTTATTGAAAAGGATACACCTGATCACTATTTCACAATTTTCCATGTTAACTTACAATTTTGTAAAATGCCCTAAAAGCTTTTCCAGCTTAAAATTATTTCACAAGATTCAAGTAGGTTATACACTAATATATAAGAAAAAAAAAAAAGCTGAACTCATAAAATGTAAAAGGAATCAGTGCAAGTTCATCTAAAATAGTGTTTCTCAACGGGGGCGGTACTGCCCCCTGGGGGGTGTTGGGAGGATGAAAGGGGGCGCTGGCAGCAATATTTTCAAAAGGGGGGCGCTGACATTCTTTTGGGGGGCGTTTGCTTGAAGGTAAAGTTTACACTAAAGATGCACAATAATGCCAGTTTAAACTTTGAACTACTTGGAAAAAATTGTGGTCTGCAACATTAAAAACATGCATGGTCTGAAACTGTATCATTCTTCTTCTCTTCAGTTTCTGTCAGCTGTGGCGCAGCTCCGTGCTGCCTTCAAGGAGAACGGAACGTCAGAGTATCATTTATAAAATTTCTCCCACATGGAATTTACTGTGTAAACTCTGAAACATGAACGCTCTCTTTAGTGGAATTGACCATGGAGAATTTCTTTCTCCTAAATGGGTTAATTTAGGGAAACACTGAGCGCATTGTTATTACAGTGGTTAAACATTAAAAACAAAGATATTCCATTGTCAGACTTCCCCAGAAAGTGTCCAGCATCCAGACGCACATTGAAGCATGGTGTAACACCAGCTTGATATCAGCTGACATTGCTGCAACATTTCTCGGCGGCTTTCTAAATTTGTGTTTTTGTGAACATTAAACGCCAGACTCATCAACATCCAAGTTTACGTGTAGTAATTTGAACATGCAATCCAGAATTTGAGGTGGAACAATGGTTTGAGCGTCATTTACTAAGAGTGATTGTGCCAATGGTGGCAGGTGCAGAAGTGTTGGAGAGACCATATTTAAATGAGGTGATGTGCGTGTTTTTTGTCTGATCTGTAGGCTGCACCAGTGCTCCACCATTATGATTCAAACAACAGAACCTGCTCTTCAAGATTTCAACGACGCACTCCTCATTCCTTGCGCGGGCCTCGTATCTTATTTTTCAAGCCAGTCATCTCCAATCTCGCAACTTGGAAAACAGAAGAAAACTGTTTTTTCAGAATAAAAGAATCATGCACTGACCCGGGATATTTTACCACAATTTTGGTAATGATGCCTTTGCCATCACAAACGCGCTGCACATCCAAGCTCCTATCACTCTGAGAAATGCAGCGTTTGCTAAAAAAAAAAAAGAAAAAGTAAAAGACTTGTTTGGTGTCATCACCCTGGTCATCTGACGCCACATGACATAAGGGACTTCTGACATTACATCTGAAAAGCGAGCTGCAGCTACCATACGCTGGAATGCCCCGGATCTCAAAAAAAAAAAAAAAACAACTAGAAAGGAGTTTTGTCATAGCAGGTATTGCGTCACTCCTCAAGGATGGCTCCAAATCAGAGTTCCTCCAATAGCTCCAAAATAGCAATGCTGGATCACCGATATGTTTTAATGATTGTTTCCTCATTCATCCCAAAATGTTCACGAGGATGAATAATGCGTTCTCTACGTCTTCTTGCTTCGTTTGACGTTTCCTTGTGTCAATAACCACAGCCATGCATGTGTAATTACGCATATAGACTGTGAGTACTTTTGAAACGTGTTAAACATAGACGCAGTTTCTATGAGCAAAACTGTGTTCAGGTTTGATAAATCCATTTGCGGGTGCTAAATTCATATATACTTGGACTTGGTGGCTTCTGGTGCACTACGGCTGAAACTAACCTCTCTGCA
>JBAMYA010044946.1:0-12079 GCA_037176975.1 Arrhamphus sclerolepis
AATTCCATGTTTACACAGCCAGAAATGTCATAGTGGTTGAATGATGGTAAATCAAAGTACAGAAGAGGAATCAAAGACAAACACAAAATTTGCTGTAGACGGTTCCCTTCACTGTTGAATGGTCTCTCAGCCCTCCATCACTGTCGGTGCTTTTGTCTTGTAAACTGATGTTCAAAAATACTCATCAAGGCTGAACTGCTATACCGACTATTAAACTTGCATGGTTCTGGCTACATCCCATATTCATAATCAAATATAAGTTCTTCATTCTTCTATCTGAAATTACACTGTCATGTTTGTTGGTACAGAACACCAGCAGCACAAATGCAGGCGAGAAATCATCCTCCATTCAGCAGAGAAAAACATGCTTTATCTCCTAAAATGCTGGAGCTTTTGCATTCACATCTTCAATCAAGTCATATTTTGTAGTGTGTGGACTGCTGTGTTTATTGTTGTCTCAAATGCTATAGTTTCTTACAAATCCTATGAATGCAGAGTGTATTTTTCTTTTTCTTTTGTCTTGCTCTAGTTGGGCTCAGATGGTCTCACTCTCAACTGCAATGAATCATATTTTCCTTTTCAGAGATAACATTGGCAGACATTTGTTCCTCTCAACTTCTATTCAGTCCAGTGTTTTTAATAAAAATAAAGGCCTTATACAAGCAAAGTTCAAACACAACTGCAGTCCCATATGCATACTGAGCAGATCTGCATCCTCAGCTCATTTATGTTCAGCTTGCTAGCTGGAAGTTAATTCCCCCTAATTCATCATTGTTTACTAATTAGCTGGCTGTTTAAGAATTTCCTCAAGTGAAGAGTAAACTTCTGTATGTTTTTATGGATTAAGAGTGTTGTCTGTGTTTATACAAGACCAAAATAAAGTCAGTTCACCACTTGAGCACTTCAGATGATTAACTCTGCCTTCAGTTAGATTCACTCTTTAGCTTAAAGAGGCCTTCTTATGCGTTTTAGTGTTTTCAGTTATCTATAGTTTCATTATGCAGATTATAATAGCAAATTATCAAAATATGAAGTAAATGGACAATGTGTAGTGTACAAAATACCTCAGTTTCAGTTTGCTTAAAATGCTTGCATCAGGACAGTTTTCTTTGCTAACATCTCTCTGTGATATCAGAGATGGTGATCCTGTCGAGACTGTGCGTGCAAAAGGGCAAAGCTTTAACAGTCACTTTAAAGGTGAAAGTTTACAAAAGCACAGCGAGGATAAAATATGTTTTCCACTTTAGGGAATATGCTAGTACTTCTTACTAACCACTTTGCTTTAGTTCCCAAGATGCTTCCCCAGGAATGTGTTTCTGATTGTGCAGGAATGTTGCCTACTACGGATCGGTGGGTGCAGCTTGTTTTTCTGGGTCACCAATAGAGCTAATGCAAGACTGTTTTGTGAACAGGGCCCAGTACGCCACTGGATTTGGAGAAAAAGATTGGAAAAAAAGAAAAGTCTGTGTTGTTTCGATGCTAAAAGCCTGTAAGTCTTAACTGCAAGTGGTAAGTAAACTGTTTTGCATTGGAAAATCACATGTCTTCATTTTTGTGCAAATTTGCTCTGTCTCATGAAAAAGAAAAAAAAAATCTAATCATTAAATATGCCTCACACAAAAAAGCAGTCATTACGACAATACTAACGATGCCTTAAATAATATTATTACACATGGAGTACACTGATCAGTCACATCGTTGGAGAAATGTGAACATCTAAACTGCATATATTCTCCCTCCTTTTTCTTCCTTTACCCGGCTGGCTTTTGGAGGAGGGTCCACGCTGGGTTTCTGAGAAGTGCCTAGAGACAACTTGTATTGTAACAGAAGCTATTTAAATAAAACTGATTTGAAATTGAAATTAATATTCCTGTTGTTCTGCAACAGGACTGCTGCATTTTGCAACAAATAGCCTCTAAATTGTGAAATATGTAAGGAAAACAGGTGCAAATCAAAAATGAATAGCACTAAAAGTGAGAAGATGTATTAAAGAAAGTTAAACTTAAAATCGGGAGTGAAATGGTATCTGTTGGAAAGACCAATAATTGGAAAAGGTGGATCCATATACCTGTGAAGCAGAGGAGCGAAGGGTAGCGGGCAATAATCCCACTTGGTAGGTGTATAAATAATTTAAGGCCTGCCCTGGGCGACAGAATGTCTGTAGGCATCTGTTTAAGTTCCCAGCACAATTCACAAATCTGCCAGATAAATAAGTATAGTGAGACAGGCTTCAGAGCACTGAGCCCACTGAAGATTAGCATGCAGTAAAGCCTGGTCTCACCTGCACAAATCCCACCTCCGCCTCCCATCTTCTACACCTGGCCAGGAAAGTGGCTTATGATACAAGAACCAAAAATGGCAACCGATGGCTAAAGAAACACACTGGACTTTTATTTGAACAATGTATAATTTATCGTATGTCTCTGTGCTAAACTTAACTTCACTCATCAACCACAGTTCAAGAAACAAATTCTCCCAGAAAATAAGGAGAACATACCAAATAACGCAGTACTGAAAAACGATAACTAAAAATACTAGAACAAATAAATGAAGTACACATTGAAGATACATCTGTCAGCACCCTATTCCATGTAGTAAATCAGAAGATTCGCCCGAGAAAGTATAAGAAATGAGAATTTGATCTCAGATGCAGTATTACTATAAAAAAAAATAAATAAAAGAAAACACTTGAGGTTTAATGACAGTCTGAGTTACCCAACACCACAGTCATATATCACCACAATGACTTGTCCACTGCTATTGGAACACATTTTACACAGATTCCTTCCCAATATACTGTACATCAAGGGTTCAAACTGGCTGTAAAGTCCCAAAGGACTCAGCTTATGATCCAAAAGGTAGTCCTGAGCTGATTACCAAGACAAATTAAAAGGAACAGTAATATCAGTCTCTTGGGAAGGTGCTGCCCTCTTGGCTTCTCTGAGTCACAGTTTTATAAAAAGAAAAAAAAAAGAGAGAAAGAGTGCCTTGTTTTTTTCCTAGTGGATCATTATTGCTGAATATCAGGATGTGGACAGCAGGCAATTTAACAAGGATGGCTCATGAGATGCTTGCAGCATGGCAGGGAAACCCTCCTCCAGGATGGTGCTGTGCTCTCTTCAAGACTTTATTCACTTATAACCCAGTCAAAAGTAAATGGAGCGATCCAGGAAACTGGCTTAAAAAATTAGCAAATCTCCAAATGTGCAGCAGAGACTCCTCAGCACAACATCTTTGTTAGCATCAGCCCTAGCATGCTGGAGATTACGATACTGTACAGGCTGCGGCTGTTTTCCTCTCCACTTAGCTTGCTGCCAGTCAATTCCAACATCGTGAAAATACTCACCAAAATTACCAGGGTTTGTGCCTGTCACTCAAAGCCAAAACTTCTCAAGGCTTTTTCTAAGAGTCATTCATAAGATGCAGACTACCAGTTAATTCATTTCTTTCTAACCATTTTTTCTGTACCAGTCTGCGCTGCTCCTCACTCTGCTTCTGCACATTTTTTGTCTTCCTCCTTCTTTATCTCATCTCCCTCTTTATCACTGGGCTTCATCTCTTTAACTGACAACCTGTCATCACTGATAACTACTGGTAGCCTTGCATTTTGCCTTGCTAAAACCTGCCATGCCGCATCTGCAGCGACGGTCTCTTGGAACAAAACAGAAAACAGTAATAGTAGCATAGTCACATGGTTAAACGTATGATGATATATTTTGAACATGAAACATTTTCAGAACATAGTAGTCCATCATGTCTGTATCTTAAAAGCAGTATAAACCTGTTTTTCCTGTTTCTAGTTTGAACTCCCTCAAACCCCTGCTGTGCTTCCTCATTTTCTTCTCCTGAGGCCTCTACACTCTCTGATAGTTCACCTGAAACACTACAGCCAGGAGTCTGTCCTTGTATATCTGGTTCCGGCTCCCCAACTATGTCCTCCACAACACCTCCCACCTCCTCGTCCCCCCACCCATCAGAGAATGAGGTGTTCTTGACCAGTCTTGAGCAACTAATTTGTATGATGTCAATACCGACTCGGTTTGTGCTCGTAACTGGGGAATATTTGTCCGTCTTTATGTTGATACCTGAACAGTGCACAACCTAAACTGATCCCTAAGTACAACCTTGTGGGGAAATCCTCTCTCTGGTTTTATGGTGAACACAGGGATGTCTGCAGGGGTGGACTGGCCATCTGGCACACTGGGCACTGTCCTGGTGGGCCAGTGTGTAATGGGGACTGGTAACAGGCTTTGTTTGTTTGTTTCCTCCCCACATAATTAGCTGACCAGTTAAGAGGCCTATTGTCCAACTGTGTGGGTGACTGGCCATTCGGCACAGCCCATTGGTTAACTGTCAGTCAGGGTCTCTCAATCACTCAGTTGCTGGATGGGCGGGGCTAACAGCGTCATGGCAAGTGTGCCAGGCTAGCTGAGAAAAAGTCGAGACGACATCGTGGAAAAATAACCACTGAAAAATAGTTACGCTGAAAAAAAAAACGCATGAAAAAAATGAAAGTTCTGGAAGAATAGGCATCTAAATGCACCAAAATAAAGAAACAAAAACAAATTGAAGAATTTCATCTCGGGGATTAATAAAGTAATTCTGATTCTGATAACTGTACTATTTGGTCCAGCAGCAGCAGCAGCAGAGGCTGCAGCTCTGAGGACACAACAGGTGATGGAAAGTGAGCCTGCCAGTCATATCCCTTTTGCATGCTGATGCTCTCAGTTTTAAAAATGTATTATTATAGATATATTAATTAATTCATTATTTTATATGTAGCCATACACTCACTGGCCACTGCGTTAGGTCCACCTGTGCAATGTAATGCAGTCAAATATAATATGGACGTTCAAAAATGGCAAAATTGAATCGTCTTTCTGCTCAAGAAATGACCCCCCACCCCTGCCGATGCCAGGACCTACATGCTTGGCAGTCACTCATTCACATTACATCAAGTCTTCTTTTGACCTTTTCATGCCACAAGATCAAGACAATCATCCTGGACTGCACCAATTTAGAAGGAAGCAGAGTTTTTGGAGAGAACTGGAAGGATTTGGATGCTTGCAATATAAATGCATCCAGTGCAAAAAGTACATATGCAACACACACAAAGTAAAAAAAACTGCCCCTCATGTGTGGCATAATAAAGTGTAGTGGTACGGAAATGGTCATGTGATGACATGTGAAAACTGACCTGAGTAGGTTCAATTTCACACTAAATTCAACTAAATAATCCATTTAGGTTTTGGGAAAACTTGTTTCATTTGTACATTTGTTGATTATTTTTCAGTGATGCCTGAATTTATGATGCATTTATTTATTTTGTTATATTTTAATTAAAAAAATAAAACAAGTGGCATTTCTATTCATAAATGTGATTTAGCAATTTAACAAAGATAAAGGGAACAAATTTAACATGTGTGTAGTTTATATTACTTGCGATTAGGATGAAGTAAGCATCTACTGAGTGTTTTAACATAAAAAAGGTTTTATTATGTTAAATTAAAAGCCCCAAATGCAACGGGTCCACCAGAACCAGAATCAGAACCAGAACTCCCTGTGTAACAAAAAACAAAACAAAGACCCTCTGAGGGTTAACAGTGCCCTGAGGATGGTTTGGACTGGTGCAGCTCTTGGCTACTCTATAAATCTTGAAGAGCTCTTTTATTACACTAGCCTCAAAACTCTGCCCTTTAACTGAGTGCAGTCAAGCTGGGCACCCATAATAAGTAAACTAATATTTAAAAAAAGCTTCTGCAATTGTGTCTGATGTCTGCTTTTTAGTGAATTTGTGCTTTGTCCTCTGAAGTGCCCATCATGTTCATGTCCACTTAAGAAGTCTTAATACTGCAGGGGCTCCAGAACGATGTGTTGCTTAATCTCCTCCACATCATGTCTGTCTTGGACATATCGGAAGAGGATGCCCTGACAAAGTCTGAACCAGTCAAGCTTCCGAGAGAGTTTTTTGGCAGTAGGTGTCAGATCAACATAGGTCATTTTAGAGTTTCCCTGGACCATGTGATAAACTGGCCCAACTGCAAGATCCACCTTCTTCATCTCCATCTCTCTCCAGCTCTATTTCTTCCCAGCTCTGACCACTAATCATCTTCCCCTTAGCTGCCTTTATTTTTGTTTGACTTCATCAGAATGTATTCTAATTTAGTCTTTTTCCACATCATATCTTGGAGGATCCTAAAAAGAACGTCAGCATTGACATTTGTTGTCCTGGCTTATAACAGACTTCAGTTATATTCAGCCAATTGAGCCCGCCACTGTTCAAATCAAATCAAACTTGATTTATGTCGAGGCATTGTTTCATACAGAAGTAGCGCAAAGTGCTTCGCATCATAAAATCAACACTAACATCTAAAAACTCACAAACTCATTTAAGGTTAAAAACACACATCTCGTCATTTTCACACACATCCTCACAATGATACCCACACAGCACACACATACCCCCTCCAAAACATAAACATCTGGCTTGACGCTGAGGTGTGGAAATGAAAGCCCTCGCGTAGGCAATCATTCTTTCGACCCCTTTGCTTTTTAAGTCTGGCCCAAAGTCTTTGTGAACTTGCATCCATATATGGAAAGCATGCCAGGATATGCCACAACTGACAAGGATGCAAGACATTGTTTAAGCTCACCCAGAGCAGTTTGCCGTTCATCGATCCAGATGAAAAGCCAATTGTCAATAACTTTGTCTCTCGCCCCTTTTTTAGACTGGAACATGTAAGGGTTTTACCAAGTGAGCAAGTTTTGGCACATATCTTCTGCAATAACTCATGAATCTTAGTATTTGCCTCATTTTTTTTACACTTTTTGGAGCTGGCCAAGGGTTCAAGGCACTGACCTTTTCCCTGTCAACCAAAATGGATGCCTTTGATGGCCTAAGAAGTTAATCTCAGGTCACAAAAGAAAGCATTTAGATGGCTTCAGTTTTGGCCCATGCTGTCTGAGCCATTTAAACACCAGTTCTAACTTTGTACAATGGGTATTAAAGTCCTGGGAGTAGATGATGATATCATCAAGATAAACCAGGAGAATGTGGTTTTCAAAGTCAGAATTTTTCCACCTCTTCAATATCACAACCTCTTCAGATCTATACACACTAAAAACCTGCTCAGGGGTAGCAAAAGATATTGGAAAGAGAGTTACAAGCTTCATCATTGAGCCTATTGATAGAAAAATAAAACTTCCACTTCCAAGCTTAACAGAATGTGACACGATTTTTGATGATTGGAGAGTAATTCCACCAGCAGAATTGGCTCTCTGTAACTGACTGTGGCCATTTACTGCATAAGGTGTGCTGTCGAGGACAGGGACAACAATCGTGGATCTGAAACATTTTATTTGTTGATGACTGACTTGCATCTGCATCCACAGAAAAAGAGGCTGTTGACATTTTGACAAAAAAACCACAAACGATACCAACTGAATCTAACATAAAACTATACAATATAGTATTTAACAGCCACAAGGTTATGGACGCTTTCCTTGCGGAGGAATGGGCCAAAGATCTCAAAGACTTAAACCTTCAAATAGATCATCTTCCGCTGCAGCATAGCCTGGCAGTTCTGTGGGATCTAGAAACAAATACAATAGTTTCACGCTCAATGTAAGTTCACAAGACTGTCAACATAGTTTGTATGATCCTTTGGGTTTTGTGGAATCCATAACTATACTGGGAAAAGTTCTTAGTAGATAAGTGGAGGAATTTATTGAAAGCTCTTGAAAATCTATGTATACCAAGATCCTATGTCCCATTTCCACAGTCCTTTGCCCAAAGGAAAGAGTTTTGCATCTTTTCAGATGCATCCACAATGGCAACAGGAGCAGTAGCTTACCTAAGTGTAGTCAACTATGAAGGTCAGTGCCATATTGGATCAACCATGGGCTAATCCAAAGTAGCCCCAAAGTCTGCCCACACTAAACTTTGACTAGAGTTATGTGCAGCTGTGGAACTGTATGAGTTAGTCAGAGATGATTCAGACATCAAAGTGGATGCTGTTAAATTATTCACTGACTTTAAGATTACACTTATACTACATGCACAATACCATCAGAAGACTTCACACATACATTTTCAATCAGGTAATTCACATTCAAAAATCCTCTCATTCTTGTGGTTCATGCCTCTGCTCTGGTGTGGGCGTGCCTCTCCATCTCCCTGACGATGAGGATCTACACCTGCTCCTCATCTGCAATCAGTGCTTGTGTGCATTTATACCCGCTTGGCCTCATCGCTGGATTGTTACGTCTCAGTGGTAACTGTTTCGGTCTCCTCAAATCAGTGTATGCAGTGGCCTCAGCCTGGCATAATCCTCTTTTCTCTCTTGCCCCAGTGTCTGCCTGCCTGCCTGCCACCTGCCTGCCTGCTCACCTTTCCCACTTCCAGTAAATGCAATAAACCCTTTTTCTAACTCAGCTTTGTGTCTGCGCTTGGTTCCCGGAACATTGCTATGCTCACAACACTCATCCTGGACAGTGGCACTACATAACCACCAAGGATAATCCAGCAGAGAATGGTACTAGACCCAGTTGTTTCTAACCTCACACTACCTGGCTTTCTGGTCCATTGTTCCTAACTCAGCCAAATGCAAGGATTCCACAGTCAGACACCTTCACTTTAGTGGATCCTGAGCAAGATGCAGAAATACGGGCTGAAGTTAAAACTCTGATCACCAACTCTTCAGGGAGTTGCATTGTCATTTAAGAAACACCAGTACTGACAGATGGAAGGTGGATCCAAGGTCTGCACAAATGTGAGTACTGTAAATGAACTTTGCAATATAAAAAAAAAGGTCATAATTTCCACAAGAAATCTTCCAGAAAGAGTTCAAAACCATAGAAAGCAAACAAGCCTTGCTGAGGTGGACCTGTCTAATTTTTTGGTTCTGGATTTCATGGTGCACATGGGTAAGGAAGTAGAGGATTTATTAGAGCCAAACATGTGGTGAAAAAGTATTAATAAGGAAAACGTTTGGACTTGCCTGACACCCAGCTATCACTGTATTCTCCAGTACTCTGCAGTCCAGAATATCTGTAAAGGGTTATTGATAAGGGTAATGAAGACATGTAAATATAGACCTAGTTGCAGAAGAAAATACAGAACTTTTTACAGATTGTAAGTCATCTTAAACTCCCCCCAGTCCGTTGAGAATGACATTGCTTGGCGTCTGTTCTTATCACTTTTTTGTTTGCCATTTCAAATACTTTTACAGAATTAAAGAGCCACTTCCTTGTAACTTCTGCTGATGTCACAAAACACTTGTACCTCCTTTACACAGCATCTGTCAAACTCATGTAAAATTCAATATTTAAGACACTGTTTTGAATATAAAGACTGCTGAGAAACCATTTTGGATATACAGTAAATAATGATGCTTTGAGCAGGGAAATCCTAGTGGAAAGCTTAGTAAATACCTGTACGTGATTCTTTTATACAATCTAGTCCCTGAATTTTGCTGTGTGCAAAGGGAACTCCAAGAAAAATGCATGCAACAACATCAGGCACAAAGATTAACTGTCTCCATGTCTTCCAAGTGCTAAATAACCACAGAACAAATAGACGTTTTCACCAGGGGCAAAGACTTAGTGAAGCTGAAAGGTTGAAAAACTTGCCTTCTGGTGCTTCAGAATTCTCTTCTTGTCCAGTTTACAATAATCCATCTTTCTTTTAAACAATTCCTTTGTACTGTTGAAACCTGTCCTTCAAAACGCCCCAAGACCTTTGCCTCAAGCACACCTTTTTAATACCTTAAAAACTAAATCTGTTGCTATATATATGTATGTATGTATGTATGTATGTATGTGTGTGTGTATATATGTGTGTGTGTATATATATATATAATATATATATATATATATTTTTTTTTTACTGTAGCAAGAATATGTTCTTCCTTATTTGATTATTTCTTATTTTTATATTTAATCAAACTGACAACATTCTACAGTCTACTTTGGTTTACTCAGAAAGTCTAAGATTAATATAAAACATGTTTTTGTGCCTTTGAATCAATTCTCCTTGGACTTCGACCATGAAACTTCACATTTCAAAAGAGACATGCTTTTCCAAAGTTATTCTTTTAATACACGACAAACAAAACTGAGAAATAAAATGATTGGTAGGTGACAGAGGGTTGATGGACAAAATTTGTTTAGATGAAAAGGCAATTTGAAGCAGAAGGAGTGGCACTACACTGAATTTTTGAAAGGTGATAATTATTTCAAATTGCTTTTCACACCATAACTATTGACTGCCCTGTTTTGGTTGGTCTAAATAAAAAAAAAAAAAGAAAAAGAAAAGTTCATTATCTTTCCCCAGAGATCCAGTAGGACCTATTGATGGAAGGTCTGTTGTGTTGGCAAGTGAGCAATGCTGTCTCCTCACTGGGCATAAATA
This sequence comes from Arrhamphus sclerolepis, assembly GCA_037176975.1. Taxonomy (NCBI): domain Eukaryota; kingdom Metazoa; phylum Chordata; class Actinopteri; order Beloniformes; family Hemiramphidae; genus Arrhamphus; species Arrhamphus sclerolepis. Next base: position 10,412 of record JBAMYA010044946.1, read on the forward strand.
CAGTATTGATTAGCCATTCTGCACAGCTTTTTCTGTCATTTTTCTGCCTGGCTCACCATGAAGAATTAGTGGACAGTAATCCCTCTGCATCCTCCGGGCAGCTATGTTTACTATTAGAGAAGGGCCAGTATGAAGCCCAATAAATCCTCCTCACACACTCAAACCAAATCCACCTGTGACCATGAAGAATTCAGCAAATGGAGTGTGAAAAGAATTGCCTTTGTTACTTGCTGCTCCAAAAACCTGGTCAGGTAGTCAGTCAGTTTTTGTTGTTGCTGTTTTTTCTTTTTTCATCTAAATTTTTTCTGTTTTATTCAGCTTTTATTCACTTTGATTGCTTTTATGTAGATTGATTTGAGGTAGCCACTGTCACGTCAAAAATAATATAAAACCTCTTCAGGTTCCAGGGTTTATGCATCTATACAATAAAAAAAAGAGATTAGGTCAAATAATCAGATAAATCCCTGTACCTCAAATGAACAACAGCAAATGGCATATTGGATCCTTGCATTATTAATGTAACAAAATCAAAACCAGATACAGCACTCCCAGATCACTCTCAAGATCTCCAGTATGTTCTGGGTCTACCTGTGGACCTTCTGCCAGTTGGACATGCCCAAATTACCTTCCCAGAAAGGCATCCAGGTGGTATCCCGACCAGATGCCTGAACTACTTCAGCTGGCTCCGTGAACATCAACTCTACTCTTCAGTCCCACCCAAAATATTTAAAGCGGAATGATGCCTCTGTGCATTGCCATGCTCAAAGACTGACTTACGCATGGCATGCTCACTAACAGAAATCTTTCCCAGTGATGTCTTCCATTCGCTGTTACTCATGGTTTATGCATGTGTCATTGGACACAACTTGGCTGGGACCCACTTTTAGGAAGAGTAGCCACATTGCTAAGCATGTCTCCATTTATTAATAACAGTGGACTGATGGACGTCTAAACACTTTGAGATGACTTTGTATCATTTCCCAGACTTGTACTGTTTTTCAGGGATCTCTATTTTGCAAGGTACAATTCACATCAGCAGATGCCTCTCATGAACTTAAAACCTAAGATGTTTCAGTGTAATTTATAAGTCAAAGCCAATTAGCCAGAGTCCAGGTGTGCAATACTGACTAAAATTGGTTTTGTTAAAGTAAAGTTCCCGTTGGACACTTACTGTACCTAGTTATTCACAGACATGAAAGCTGTAGCTGAAGTGCTGTTCAAGCATGTGTACCTGACTTGTAATAAGCAGATGACACAAAATGGCCAAACAAGATAAAAACAAAGAAATTTAAAGTTTCTTCAAAAGTTACTGGAGGAGAAGATATTGTATGTGCAGTGACCTGCTACCTATAACCAGTTATGGTTCTTAGTTGCAGCAGAATCCATTGATGATTCCCAACAGACAAATATATATGTGATTGTCACATGACCAAGTATGCAAGTTCTTTTTTTTTTTTTTTCTTTTGGTACAAACTGCCTGGAAGCCCACATGCAGCCCCCAGAAGACATCCCCCAGAGCCACCAAAGCGGAGGTTTATCTTTCCAGAGAAATTTAGAGATGAAAGAGTCCAGGGATCTAAACCAGTCAGATGATGGTTTATTTGGTATCATTGAAAATAAATAATTTATTCTCGGTAAAATCATCATTTTGATTGAAGCGACCCTTCC
>JBAMYA010044947.1:0-12077 GCA_037176975.1 Arrhamphus sclerolepis
GTCACCACACACTCGGTCGTTTGAGGCGCCCATTTCCCTCCAGAGAGTTACCTGGAGATGTGTTGGAGTCTCGGATGAGATTTAGGAGGAAGGACCATGTGAGGCTGACGATCAATGCTGTTAGAAATGCCTTTAACATGCAGGTTCTTAGCATTAGCTATAATGGAGCGTCCAAATCACAAAGAGCGATTACAATGACATCACAGCAAAGACGCTGCATGTCTGAGTCTCCTTTTCAACTTTTGAAAGAGCAGACTTCAAAGTATATACCAGTTTTTCAATTGTGTTAATAGGCCAAGTAAAACCAGAGTTATGCTCAATAATGTCCGCAACACTTTTCCTGTCTATACTACCGCGAGGAACAAGACAAAGTTGAGGCGCGCGGCAACAAGAGAAATACCGAACCTGATCGTTTTAAAAGTTGAAAGATTTGTGATATTTGGTGTTTGGACTGTATAGTTAGTGTGTAGTGCAGTTGTTTTTTTTGTTTTTTGCGAGATAAAAACAAGCCGATCTCTCAATGTGGAGCCCGGACAGCAGCTCAGTTTTGAGCCGTAAACTAGCTGAGGGACTGGCGGAGCCAGAGTCTGATCCAGAGAGGGAGGACTTTGATTATGAAGTGGATGATCCAGGTTTTGGATCATCCACTTCATCTTCTCTCTCCTCTATTTTCTTGGTGGAAGACGAGAGGGAAAGACATGCCTCTGCACATAGGACGGGACAGTAGCAGAGCGTTATTACAATCATTGATGCTGACTGAGGCGCCACTCCCTCGCGTGTTGTGACTTCTGGTCAGTGCTTCATAGATGCGGAAGTTATTTATAACAATTTTATCTCAAAATATCGTTTATGGCATAGTTACATATTTCTCTGGTTCTGAAAATCTAATTGTTCTATCATTAATGTACACTATGCTGTATAGTGGTGCCCAACCTGCAAGTTGCCCTTTAACAGTTTAATCACCATTCACTAACCACACCAAAAAACAAAAAAAGTTGTGGCAGTATTTCTTGATTCCGGCATCAGTCAGTATCTATGAGAACGTAGACTTCTTGCAAGTATGACAGTGTGACATGAAACGCTACCATGAAATTAAATGGAAGTCTGTTTTCCTCTGAAATCCTGCAACGTACAACACTGATACGATTCTGAGGTAGGACTCATGACTCCATCAAAGCTGCCCTTCATCATCCATTCTGTTCATAGACAAGTGGGAGTTAATGGATGGATGATGGCAAAATATTTTATAAACTTGTCATGGTTTAACGTGAAGATGAACTCAATATATCAAAGGTTGTGAGCCAAAGAAAACACAATCAAAGCCCAAAGCAGGTAATTTCTAATTAAAGGCACTAAAGAACATATTTCTGTCACCTACCAGAGAAATTGTGTAACATGTGGACACGCTGCTGTACTAATGTTGCAAAAGTATATTTAGAAAATCTTTTATAGTGGCAGTAGAGGCATGAGGGCCAGGGCCCCCCTCCCGCCCCCATCCTGTGCCCTTGGTGCTGCAGGTATGTTGCTGCCCCGCTGGCTGGATGGTCCCTGGATTCTGTGCTGGTTCTCGTTCCATCGGGTCAGGGGAATGGTTTCCACTTGCACGAGTCCATGGGGGGACTGGCTGGGCTGGATGGTTCCTGAAGGGTTGATTAGGGACTCCAGAGCACTGGTGGAGGTCTGCTGCCTGACACTGACCCAACAACCCAGTACCAGCTGTGATTCAGCCTGAAGTTGTGGCTGTGGTCACCGCTTGGTGCTGAACAAGTGTCATGGGTCAGCATCACTGCTTTATGTCTCTCTGCTGGACTGTTCCAGCTCTGATATGAGCTGGATTTGACACCCAGCAGCACATCATCACCACACAACCACCATGCACTCACCTCCATCCACCTTACTACACAACAACACCAGTGATTAGCAAACAACACACACTGTCTTCTGTCTTTGTCTGTCTTTTCATGCTTCACGGATGGTGATTTTAGACCTCTGACAGAATCAGACTCTTATACCAATAAGGTTTGTTAGATCAGACTGTCTGGGGGGGGCTGGTGAAGGACAAGTTCATCGTCACTATCACCTGTGCACAAGAAACCTTGCATTTTCTTCAAGATCAAACTGCTTTTAAAAACAAAAAAAGTTGTTTTTTTGTGAATCTTGGCACTAACCCACTACATATATGCAGCCACACACACAAAAGAACACCTTTGAAGTATAGCTACAACCTGCTGATACTGTTTTTGGCTTCTCAAAAAGGTTTCACTGCTGCTAATTTAATGCTGAAAGTACGTTCTGGTATTTCATTGTAAAGTGTTATATTTTGAAGCAAATAGCCCGCTTGTTACCTTTTGAAATATTTGATATTTTTAAAAACAATTCATGAATACAGCTTCTTAAGTCTTACCATTTGCACCCTTTTAAAAATGCTAAAAATAAAGATAATCAAGTTGATTGTAACTTAAGAAGCACCTTTAAGTGAAGTAATTTTTCACTTTTCCACTCATGAAATGTCATTTCTGCTGTAAAAAAAGAAGAAGAAAAGATTACTTTAATTGAAAATGTCTACTATAAAGTACAGACTACTAGGTCCTTCAACAACTGATAAATCCCATTTCCATAATTATTATGGCTCCTTGTTGACACTCACTGCTCTCCTACTTTTATCTGCACTCATTGAGACAGAATTTTATTGGAATTAATGAAGGGACACACCTGCCCATGTATAATTCTTCTTCTTACTCTATATTATTATTATTGTTGTTATTATTATTATTATTATTGTGATTATTATTATTGTGATTATTATTATTATTATTAGTAGTAGTAGTAGTAGTAGTAGTAGCAATAGTAGTAGTAGTAGTAGTAGTAGTAGTATTGCGGATGTATGGAGGTGAAAGAAAAAGGTAGCCTATACTATTTTTAAAATATATATATATAAAGAGATGAATGTCATGATGATTTGGTACAAAACCAGTGTGAGTGAAAGACAGAATCTCTGCAGGATCTCAACTTTATCAAGAGATGAATGAGAAGAAATATTTTTGTAGAAAAATCATTCATTATTATCTTATGTTGAGCTAACATTAATACCCCCTCTTTTATTTATTTCTTTTTTAATGTGAAATATAATAATGATAATAATAATAATCATCATCATCATCATCATAATAATGATAATGATGATGGCAAAATTAGAATAATAGAACCAAAGATGAATAACATTTGCTTCGATTACCTTCTTAATAAAATTGATACAATCATAAAAACATCATGCGGATCATAGCAAGTACTGCTTCTGCAGGTTTCCAGAAGGTAGCAGCAACACTTGGTCTTTGATAATTCCATCATCAGTAGACCTCAATAAAATCATCTGAGCGCTCACATGTGTGTTAACACAAAGCCAGGAGAGAACAGAGTTCAGCAGTCGTGGGCATCACAGCCATGTGGGATGTGGATGTTACACAGACAGTTTCACAGAAACACAATTTCATGCCCCCTGCTTCTTCCTGAGGGAGGTCACTGCTGAGATGAAAGTTCACAAATTCAATATTTTGCAGCTCTTCCTTGGGGGTTCCAGTGTTTCCAGTAGCGCTCCTTCCTTGTTTCCGATCGTTGCCAGCCCACAATGACTTTGCTCTTGTTTGTTGGCGTTTTCGCTGCGGTGATCCTGGGTGCGTGCTGGTAGCTGACATCTGCACGAATGTAGTCAGAGGTATGAAACAGATGGTCATGTGCACATACATAGCTCAGGTTTTCTGGCTTGTTTGCAGAATATGAAAAGAGGAGCAGAGATGCTACTTTGTTTTGATACAACAGAATAACAAACTAGTAGCGTTGATTCAGCTGCCGTTTCATTTGCTGTGCTGTCTAGATTGATGCTATGCAGTCTGGTGATAATTTGTTGTTGACAGCCAGTGTTTTCAACATTGTTCAGTCTTTTCATTGTTCTTAATGCCCAACGAGATACGAGGAGGGGTAGCAAAACAGCAGAGGACTTCTTTCTCATATCAAGCAATAATGTGATTATAATTACAGTCACATTGACTTGAAATGTCTTTTCTTAATCTCACTCCTCGAGCTGAAAGAGATGCACTAGTTTTTGTGTTAATGTAACCTAGGTGCTAACTGCTGGAAAATAAAACCACGTAAGAATATTTCAGAAACCTTTTTTATGATCATTTTCTGCTCATCATCAGGACAGACAGACAGACAGCTTCAACATCAACCTCATCAATGCAGTTAAAACTGCACAGGTAAGATTTAAAGTTTGCTCTCACCATGGTTTATTCTGAAAACATATTACAGCTTAATGTAATGCTTTTACTATTAATCCTGGACAATTTCAGGATTTCTTGCACCTACAGGACCATGGACACTTCACAGTATCAAAATATTGTAGAGACAGTGGGAATCTGATCATACAATGAGACAATGATGCAGGGGACAACCACAAATCTACACCAGAATGGAAGAAAAATAGGATTTAGTGTTTTGGAGTAGCCCCATTAAAATCCAGATACCGGTCTAACTGGGACTGCAAGAGAGCTCCGTATAGGGTTGGTTTGCTTTTTGCAAATTCTGCCAGAAACCTCAATGACCTGAAGCAATATTGTAAAAACAACAATGGGCCAAAATTCCGATGGCAGACTGATGAAGTCATACAAGAAATGATTAAAGTTATTGCTGCTAAATGTAGATTTAAAAGCTGTTGAATCATTGGATATTTCCCATTCCCCACTCTGTTCTTCAATATGTTAAATAAATAATAGTGTGGTAAAAAAGTTATATGTTGGTGTTCACCTGTGCACATGAGCAGGAGATCACACCGGGAACATTTCCACTCGTAATCTCCATTCAGAGATGCCATTCAGCCCTACGGTAGCCGCGTCCAGAGGCTGCATCAACGTCTCCGAGCTCTGAGGCATCTGAAATGGACCATCACACTCTGCAAACATGTGTTGCAGTTGGACAGTTTTACAGTAGCACCATGTGCTCCAGACCAAAGATTAAAACGCTCATCCAGACTGTTATGGGCACCAGTCCAAAAGTCAAGTTCTGTGATGGGATTGTATTGGCGCCTTTGGCAAAGGTAATTTCCATGTCTGAGGTTTCAGCATTAATGCTCAGGCAAACGCTGATATTTTACAGCAGCATATGCTGCATTCAAGACCACGTCTTTTCCAGGGACTTCATGCTTTCTTCAAGACGATAATGCAAAACATTGTGCACACATTACAAGAACACATTTGCAGAATCATAAGGTAGTGATACTGCCGCTGTCCAGCTGCTGTCCTTATCTGTCCATAAGTGTAGAACATGGAAGTAATAAATATAAATTTAAAATCTAACAATGAATCCATAATTTTGGACATCTTAAGACACAATTGCAGCAAGAATGGAACAAAGTTGGGCAACAAAGCTTGAAATTCTTCATTACTATGGATCCCTGCTGCCATAACACATTCAGGGGCTGAGAGAAGGTATGTCAACAATAATAAAAAAGCCTCTTTTTGCCCAAACTTTCTGTTTGTGTTTTGAATGTGCTTCAGGATAGAAATGTAAAACAAAAAAAAACAAAACAAACAAAAAAACTAACATATATTCTAAAGATTAAATAAAGTTGATGAGAAAAAAAAAAACATGAAATATCCTGGGTTCACGCATAATCCGAAGATCGTGAATCTTGTTTTATTTTTTGTATTTCTTTCAACCTTTTGTGTCTTATTGTTGTCTGATTATTGCGAAAGATGTTCTTGACTTGCAAAACACAATCAGTTTGTTTCTTTAACACATCCACTACCACAAACGTTTCCATGGAGATTTTCATGAGAAAATAATATGTGCTGCTTCCAATAATAACCACATCGAGCAGAAAGCTAATGTTACTGCCTCATATCGATATATTGTGTCCAGGTATGGAAGCTTTTCCACAATATTAGTATGTATTATTTGTCTAAATCAAATGGATAAGCTGGAGTCACCTTTTCACAAGAGTCATGAGTTAAATCAAGTGTTTGAATAGTGGAAATAACCCTTTAGTGACAATGTGAGCTCATACTTGTATCACTTAGCAAGTGAAAATATCCCATTAATGTCCTTTTAAGGTAATTTTTACTGTGCAAAGGACTGGGTGTGGTGTAATCTTTTAAATATAAACCCCTTTAATGAAAGTGAGTCATCTCCAGGCAGTGATACCCTTTTAGTCTCACGCTGGGAGTTGGAATCAATTTTTGGCAAGCAAAAAAAAAAACATTAATGAGTTGTAATGTCCCTTTAAAGGTGTATCAGAGGGTGCGAAGAACTACACGGACTATTATCTTTAAAATAAATCTTTCTTAATGTCCTCTGTGGTCTGCACGTGCTTCTGCGGTGGCAAATCAATTTTTGGCAGACTTGGCGGATCGGAGACTGCTGAATTTACAAGGCTGATCAAAGCTGGGGCAGCTGGGGAGAGAAGAGCAGGAACATCATGGGAACAGCATTTTTAATCCAGAGGAGGGTTAATGGTCCTATCAGCTTTATTTGTTTAAAATGCCTCCCATATGTAACTTCAATAAGTGTTATCTTTGTTGGGAAGCCATGTTTTAGATTGAATTACCTGCTTTTTTCCCTTTAACTGCTTTCAGTGCTTTTACTATAGTTTAATCAGTTATATTGCACCTTTTTCATCTTTTGCACAATATTATGTTATAAGAGTTGTGAATAATTACACCACTGTAAGGTTTTCCTCCTCTCTGGCAGCACAGCATGTGGTTTACTTCGTCCTCCGGTTACTGGTCTGCTTAAATAGTTCATTTGTGTAAAAGGTTGTCCTTTTGCAGTACACACATCTTTCAAAATGCAACGTGCAACAACAGCATGGGGCCATTAGACGAAGTGAAGCAAACTGTGGAAGTTGGTGGTGCTAAGTGAATCCTTTCATGAGCAGCTGCCTCAACGGATCAGCAGCTTCTCTCTTATGTATCAACACGGACGTAAATGCAGTCTTTGATTTCTGTCAGGAAGCAACATACAAAAGTATATTTTTAAGCACTGTATCGTTACACTATATTTTAACAAAAGCCGTGTTGTTTACCTAACATTTGTTCAGTCAAATATAATTTATTTGTGTACAACTATTTCAAACTATATAATTTAAGGGAATATTAAAGAAAAAGCATAAAAAAATTAAATTACATTCCAAATAAATACAGGGCACTTATATCCACTTATAATCCAATTCAATTATACTGTCATTTAAATCCATTTTTAATGAAATTCAATGCAGTCCAATGAAGTAGAAATATTGTAGCAAAGACATGCTGTCTGCAGTAATAATGATGATTTATTCAATCATCTCCTGGTGGATAAGGAGCCTCAGCTGACCTTTGAGTCAAGAGGCCACTTGATGCTGTCTGTTCCTAGGTGGAGATCCAGGTTGGCTCTTGTGGTTCCAGCATCACCATTTGAAGCTGACTCAGCTGCTGTCTATCACTGACTTAGTCATGGCTTTTCTGACACTTTTGATTTGGCAGGAAAGCTGCTGGGTGAATGTCTCAGTGCAGACTTGATGTCTCAGCAGCGAGCTGACGTAGAAACCCATCCATCCATCATCTACACCTGTTTATTCCTGTGCAGGGTCACGGGGGTCCACTTATGGAGAGAAAATCAACTCAGTATATCTGTGCGTGCGTAACACTTGATTTGTAGCTGTGTTAACCTGTTTGTGCATATCTTTGGATACTTGATACATGATGTCCTGCCATGACCGCCTTCTTGCCTCCCAGTTTGACTGTCAGTTTTTCCCAGCCAAACAACCAGTCTACCACCCAGCGGTCGTTGCTTTAAACCATCTAATTACATTTGTATGGCTCATAAATGCACACATGTCCATTCAAAGAATTTTAGAATATTACAAATTAAATCTAGGTCTATATGTTATAACCTACGGAGTTAGAACAGGCTCAAATGCACAAGACGATTCCACTCATAAGCCAATCACATTAAACCATAATGCAACTGGCTTCTGAGTAAATCATTTCCCACATTGGGTGTGTTCTTAGTTTGGCTGAAACAAGGAAGATGTCTGATTGGTTTCAGATCATTCCGTGATCATAACCATGAGGTGCTAAGATATTGTTTTTCCACAGATCCACAATTGTCCACGATTTGTTGCAAGTTTAGGGGGAACTAAGAATCGAGGGAAATAATGCTGGACTTGACTGAACTTTCCACCTGCACTTAAACGCAACATGTACGCACAAATCTGTGAAGCTTTGGAGGCGTGAAAAGAGTCTGAAATTCCCTCGTGCTGATCTGTGTGTAAATGTAGTTTTGTGCGTGTGTCTCAGGCAATTTGTGCACAGGTATTTAACAATTTTGTGCGTAGGAGGCATTTTGAATTAGCAATTGTCATTTTGTCCGTAACTCACCCAAAGTCACAGACGAAATGTACTTGACAGTTTACAAATCATGTTTTACACATACAAGTACACAAAGATACACACAAACAGGTGTACACAGTTCCAAATCAAGTACTACGCACACACAGATGTACTGAGTTGATTTTCTCACCAGACCTAACCCAGCGTTCCTCGGGTGGAACCAGGAACCTTCCTGCTGTCAGTCATAGGAACCAGTGGTAATTTGTTTTACTTAACTTTCAGTTAATTTAAGAAAATTATACACAAATGTTCAAGACTTAAACATTTTAACTAATACAGTTGAAACCAGAAGTTTACATACACTGGAGCAGCCGACTTTTCCTGTTTTAGGTCAGTTATGATTACCAAAAGTATTAACAGTTGATGAAAGCCAGAGTAATGAGAGCAGGAGAAATTTTATTTTTTTAATGACTTTTATCAAAAAAAGAAGTTTACATAGATTTTCTTAGTATTTGGTATCATTGCCTTTAAACAAAGCGTCTCAAACACACTGCAGCCCGTGCAGTACTCTGTGGCCCCACTTGGTATCAAACTTTATTGTTAGTGCGGCCCGCGCATGTTTCTTAAACACACCTTTTTGCCAAGTCGTTGCGCATGCTGTATGTGCCCTGGGCCCTGATTTTTTTCACTCATGGGCTTCCATACTTCATGCTTGTGACAGCTCCCAGTCAAGTCTGCATCCATCTCTGCAGACTAGAACGCGGACGAGGTTGTCCGTCTCTGACGCGCAGTCTGACGTGCGTAGTGGCCATTGGTCGTGGCAAGTTCAAGCCGTCTGTCGAAAATTGAGAGATGATCAACTTTCAATGCGTCAAGGAGTACGTCAGACAGAAAGCACTCGCTAATGAAATCGTAGAGAGCAGGTCTGGAGCAGCTCGTATCCATAGTGATCAGACCTACATTAATATGGAGTAAAAACAGTAATAGTGGTGTTTGTGGTCACACAGAGACACAGGTTTCAGGATGACTCTGGTATGACTCTGTTTGTGTGGATGTGGACAGCAGTGATGTGTCCCTGATAGCCACTGATGTTGTGGTGGCTTTCAGCTAAATTAAAAAACATCACACCGGCTTGCCAGAAGAGCGTACTCCTGTTGAGCAACAAACGGGTCCCATTTCATTCAGCTGACTGGTTACTTTCCCACAGAACACAGTAACAGTTAGCTGATCAACAACACATATACTCCTGTTTCTGTGCATCAGTTTTCAGTTCCTCTGGGATCTCGCGGCCTTTCTTTTTTGGTTTTCATGATCAAAAATGCCAGATTTTGTGGTGACTTGACCGTCTTGTTCCTCGGCGGAGCAATGGTCGGACGTTCCCATGGTGTTTCGACATGAGCACAGTTGTTTGAACAGATAAACATGGAACCTTCAAGCATCTGGAAATTGTACCCAAGAATGAACCAGACATGTGGAGGTCCACAGTTCTCTTCCTGATATCTTGGCTGATTTCTTTTCATCTCTCCACGAAGTCACCCAAGGAAGCGGTGTGTTTGAGGTGTGTCTTAAAACACAACCACAGGTGTTCCTCCAATGAACTCAGATGTTGTCTGTTAACCTATCAGAAGCTTCCACAGTCATGACATCATGATCTGGGCTTTCCCAAATTGTTTAAAGACATAATGATCTTAGTGAATTTACACTGCTGACTTTGAAGAAAGTAACAGAAAAACTTACAAATAATTAAATAAATAAATAATAGTTCTCAATATTCTGGCTATTAGCTAATTAAATAGAAATAATTTTGATAATCCTAGCTGACCTAAAACAGGAATAGTTCAATTTCAACTGTATTTTGGAAATTGCGCAAGTTTCCAAGAATTAAAAAAAAAAAGGGTGGCACAAAACCAAGGACATGATGCCCGAGTTTAATAAAAGAAATCAGAGAACCTGCTGGAACAACATCTGAGTTTTACTCTTGAGGACGGATCGACTCTGAGGGCCAGTTTGCCAAATTCTGACAGTCAGCTGTGAGTCATTGATCTTTTCACTGATCTTTTCTCCTCACGCCTAATATATGAGATTAGATTTCAACTTCATGAGGAAGTACGGGGTAATCCCTTCAGCATAATTTTACATGTAACATGAAATTAATTTTATCTTTCTTGCTATATTTGGCTAATTAACCAGCTCAGATGAAAAGATCCTCTGTTTTTCAACCATGAGCCTGCAGAGTATTAAAGTGCGTTCAGTCTCTTCTCGAGGAAGATGTTTTCCTTCACAACTTGAATGAGGAAACACGAGTGCTGAGATGATGCTGGAGAGCAGTCTAGCAGAGCTGTTCATTTTGGATCACTATGTTGACTGCAAAGGTCATGATATATGACTCATATAGTTCTCACTCTCGGTGAGTTGAGGGTGCGTTCTTGCCCTGTGAGGAAGCATCTGTGGCTGTTATGTTCCTTTGCTCATTAGTCTCAGGTTTGTCTGAGATTTGTCACACTTCTCTGCAACCTAGCGTAGCATTCCACAGGCATGGTTTTATGTTTTCTTTTCTTTCCTGTACAAGTCCAGGTGAACGACCAGTCTGAACTTTTGTGATTCATGGTATTTGTGTCATGTGTGTGTATGTGTGTGTGTCACCCCAAACCCACCAGATTCACATTAATACCTGATTTAGGCTGATTTTGGTTTGAGCTGTGTGGCAGAGAATGACAGTTTGATTCCTTTCAGCCTTGTAGAAATAATAATGGTAGTAAAAAAAAAAACAAAAAAACAAAAAAAACAAACAAATGACCACGTGATAGTCTCTCTCAGTATGGCTTTCTTAAATTCCTTACCCCCTCCCTTTTGGGTTCCCAGTTTAGATATATGGGTTCTCTTGTTCTCAGCATTCTTGTGCCTCTGTTCCATCTGCATGGAAATAAGATAACAATGATGATGAAATGTTATTAAAATTCTGAGAAACATTAAAAGATGGTGATGATGAAAATGATGAAATATTAATAACACTTCATAGGCCTTGTGATCAACAGCATGATATGTTCACTAATATTTAAGTTTCTGACAGTACATCACCTCTTTTTCCAAAGCATCTGAAATCAGTTCTCTTGATTTAGTGAGACAGTCCACAAATGCAACATCACTGATGACAATTAAACATTATTACAATCACATATTAAGAGGAAGTACTCTCAAGAGAGAGAGAGAGAGGGAGGGAGAGAGAGAGGGAGAGAGAGAGAGAGAGAGAGAGAGAGCTGTCTCCACACAAATCACAGTTTAGTGCGGATGAAAACTTTCAGTTCAGCCTTCAGCACAGTCTGAAGGGTTTGGGCTTACTGGGAAAAAGGAAAAAAAAATCTGTCAAAGAAATAAGACAATGTAAAAGGGGAATAAATCAAGAAATATGAATGGTAAAGCAGTCTCATTGTATTGCCATTAAATATATTACTGCCATAAAACAGTTCATTGTGTAACTGATTCATGATCTGTATTCCAAGTTGGTTGATGGAGCATTGACAGTTTGATCATTGGACTGAGTTAACAACACACTGCACAAGCACGGATCTACCAAAAACACTGCTTCCTGTTGTATGTGACCACTTTCAGTTGGCAGTGCTTAGTGTACAGTGAGTGTAGTGTAGAAAGCTGGAAAGAAAGTGGCGCTCTACAAACTTAAGGGAATCCCTTCTTGCCTGGAAAGATGGTTTGACA